>SEMN01001169.1:0-91349 GCA_005408345.1 Macquaria australasica | reverse complement strand
ATAGAGTCGAGTGTTATTCGTAGTGAGCCTGCAGCACTATCAACAAGATGATCAGTTTGGGAGGGACTAAAGTTAGTATCGGAGTCGTCTGTTATATTGAGACATGGAACTGAATTTAATGCCAATGGAATCACTTCCTTAAATTTAGCTACAGCACTATCAGATAGACATCTAGTGTAGGAATGTTTGCCTAATGGCGTGTAGTCCAGTAATAGGAATTCAAAAGTTAATAGAAAATGGTCTGATAAAAAAAGAATTCTGTGGAAAGACTATTAGATGTTCAATTTCAATCCCATAAACAAGAACAAGGTCGAGGGTGTGGTTAAAACAGTGAGTGGGTTTATGTACACTCTGATAGAAGCCAATCGAATCTAGTAATGAGATAAACGCAGCACTAAGGCTATCATTTTCTACATCCACATGAATATTAAAATCACCTACAATAATTATTTTATCTGTTTTAAGGACTAAGCCTGATAAGAACTCTGAGAATTCAGATAAAAAATCAGAATACGGTCCAGGAGCTCGGTACACTATAACAAATAGAATTGGCTGTACTGTTTTCCAGGTTGGGTGTGAAAGGCTAAGAACAAGGCTTTCGAACGAGTTATAATTTAGTTTAGATTTAGGTTTGATTAATAGGTTTGAGTCGAAGATGGCTGCAACTCCACCTCCTCGGCCTGAGCCTCGAGGAATGTGAGTATTAATGTGACTGGGGGGAGTGGATTCATTTAGGCTGACATATTCATCTTGACACAGCCAGGTTTCAGTAAGACAAAATAAATCAATATTCTGATCTGATATTAGATCGTTTACTAGAACAGCTTTAGATGAGAGAGATCTGATGTTTAAGAGTCCACATTTAATTCTCCTATTTTGTTGTACTGTTGCAGTGGAGGTTTTACTTTTTATTAGGTTTTTATGTGTAACTCTTCTTCTGTTTACTTTTGATTTAAATAATTCAAGTGGTCTGGGGCAGACAACCTCTCTGTGGAGTTTAGGGTGGGTAACTGCTCTAATGGAAGCGCAGAGAAGCGTGTAGGACTGCAACTCTGCCTCCTGGTCTGGACCACAGACTGTATTAAGTCTATGGTCTGAACTCTGAGTTGTCAGGGCTTTGGGCCACTAATAAACTCGGCCAGATTTCTAGATATGAGAGCGGCTCCATCCAAAGTGGGATGAATGCCATCTCTCCTAATCAGACCAGGTCTTCTTCAGAAAGTCCGCCAATTATCTACAAAGCCCACATCATTACCTGGACACCACCTCGACAACCAGCGGTTGAATGATGACATGCGGCTATACATGTCATCGCTAGTAAGATTAGGCAGGGGTCCAGAGAAAACTACGGAGTCCGACATTGTCTTTGCATATGTACACACTGACTCCACATTAATTTTCGTGACCTCCGATTGGCGCAATCGGCTGTCATTACCGCCGACGTGAATAACAATCTTAGCATATTTACGCTTATCCTTAGCCAGCAGTTTTAAATAGGATTGAACGTCGCCTGCTCTGGCCCCTGGGATGCATTTGACTATGGCCGCTGGTGTCGCTAATTTCACGTTTCGCAAAATGGAGCTGCCAATAATCAGAGTTGGTTTCTCAGCGGGTGTGTCGCTGAGTGGAGAGAACTTGTTAGAAACGTGAACGGGTCGGTGGTGAACCGTGGGCTTTGGTTTAGGGCTATGCTTCTTTCGGACAGTCACCCAGCCTCCCGGGCCTCCCGGCTGCTCGGGAGTTGCCGGGAGACGGCCGGCAGAAGCTGCCTCTGGTCGGCTCGCACCGGCTGGGGGCTGGCTAGCTACGGCTGACTGACTCTCCGCGGTGCGGAGCCGCGACTCTAACTCACTGAGCCTCGCCTCCAAGGCGGTGAATAAAGTACATTTGTTACACGTACCATTATCGCTAAAGGAGGCAGAGGAATAACTAAACATCTGACACACCGAGCAAGAGAGAGCAGGAGAGGGAGAAGGAGAGAGAGACGCCATCGCTAACTGAGCTAAAGTAGCAACTAACTAGCGTGTAAACAACTGTGGGATTAGCTGAAAGTCGCTAACAGGAGACAGATATGAGTGCTTAAACAGAGCTAGTGTATCCTTAAATGTATAGCGGGTAATTAACCGCTATAGTAAAGAAAATATCAAAATTAACTGGGTTTAGCTGGAGCAGCGAACTTTGCAACCAGTAACACAGAAACACCGGTAACCGGAAATGAGACAATACGTTCACCTGAGCACGTCAGCACGTCCAAGATCCCACGTAACAGGGCAAACCCACCAGTGGAATTCCACCAGTGGAAAGATGGAAGTGAAGCTACTTGTTCAAATAAAGATTCAGACACAAAATGAGTGTCACTTGATTCTGTTTCTGTTTCAGTCTTTCAGAGAGGAATATGAATATGCAGAAGCCCTGGACGTGATTTCTTTTGTCGGACTTTCTTTTTCTATCCTGGGTTTGGTTGTAACGATCATTCACCACATTAAAGAGAAGTAAGACTTTCTCATTACATTTTGCACAGAAATCATTTTTACTTTGTCACTGTCCACTCTGTGGTCTATCAGTTCTTAGCAGTTAGCATTTAGATTAGCATTTCACTCCTAGCCTTTGGGTTAGCTCTCCTCAGTTCCCCTGATTCAGAGTCATCCTGTCGAGCAGTGGTGGAAAGTAACCAAGTACATTTACTGGAGTTGTAAATGTACTCCTCCTCCTGAGAACCGTCAGGGTTTCTTCAGTTTATTCTCTGAATGTTACAACTTATTCTCAAACCTTTTCTCTGTAGCTTTCAGAGAAACTCTCGTGGGGCACAGAACAACAAGAACTCCAGAATGGCTCTGCTGTGTATCTACGTCAGCCTGCTGGCCTTCATCATCACCTTCCTCTCTGGAGTTGGAAACTCCAGCAGACAGAACGATGCTCAGGTGGAGGTCAGCACTCCAACCAACATCATCCCGGACTCCGATGAACGCGTGGAGCCGGACAGAGGCTCGTGCTCGGCGGTGGCGGCTCTGCTTCACTTCTTCCTGTTGGCCAGCTTCACGTGGAACAGCGTGTACGGCACTCAGCTGGTGCTGCTGTTCCAGACGATGCGCCGCAGCCTGCCTCCATACTCGACTAACCTGAGCCTGGCTGTGGGATGGGGTACGAAAAGTTCTGGGACATGATCTTGTTTGTTCTCTCACAGAGAGTGAAGCTGTAAAGGTCTTCTCCAACTCATACGGGCGTCGTTCACCTGTGGTTTTCTTTTATACTGATGGTATAACATGACGCGTCCACTATGATAATAATTTGATCTTTATTATGTAGAACCTTTCCACCTTTCACCGTTTCCAGTCTTTGTGCTAAGCTAAGCTACCTTTTTCCTCCGTTTCCAGTCTTTGTGCTAAGCTAAAACTAGCTGTTTCGCCCCGTTTCCAGTCTTTATGCTAAGCTAAGCTAACCAGCTGCTGGCTGTAGCTTCATATTTAGCATACAGACATGAGAGTGGCCTCAATCTGAACATCTGACTCTCAGCCATTTCAACTTTCTGTATCCTCTTAGGATTCCCAGCCATCGTCATGGCGATCACACTGGGAGCCACCTACAGGGTTGACAGTCCTCTGGGATACAGACAGGAGGAATTGTGGGTCCATTTTTATTATGTGCCTTTGATGTGTGACACCTTTTCATACATCACAAATAAATCTGAGTCGGTGGTTTGACGTTCAGTTTCCATCTTCAACACGTGATCTTCTTCTTCTCTAGCTGCTGGCTTGCAGCTCTGGATAAGGCCAAACAGTTTAACTTTGGGAAGCCGATGTTTTGGGGTTTCCTCCTTCCGGTCAGTCTGATCCTGATCTACAACATCGTGCTGTTGGTTCTGGCCTCTCTGACGACATGCAGGACAGACCCCAACCTGAAAAGGTAACGGCTAGAAAACGATCGCATTATCCGTCCTCTCTGACATCGTCTCACCAACCGCATGATTTGTTCACAAACTTCATCATTAAAGCATTATTAGAACATTTAAATCTCGTAATATTACAACCTTTTCCCCGTAACTTGTCATCACATTACAACTTTTTTCTCTAAATATTCTGACTTTTGTCTTGAAGTATTTAGACATTGTTCTGGATGATGCATTCACTTCAGAGAATAACTTTCATTCACCAACCTGTTTCTGTCGTGCAGCAACAACAGTTCGTCTTTGAGGAAGAAGTTCCTCATCAGTTTCTCTCTGGCGGTCTTGCTGGGTCTGTCCTGGACTCTGGGATACCTGGTGCTCGTCACTACAGGACACTCCCACCTGGTCTTCAGCATCGTCTTCTGCCTCTGTACAACCACACAGGTACGATTGATTTATACAGATTTTAGAATTTAGATGAACATGTTATTCATTTGTATTAAGCTCCAGCTTTTAGTTCTACAGCTGCTTAAACTGACTCATAACATAAACCAACCTTTGTCCTCCAGGGGTTTCAGATATTCATCCTCTTCACAGCCAGAACGTCGACCTTCAGAGCCGCCGTGTCCCGGTCTGTTCAGTTCGTCTCGTCTGTCAACATCCAGTTCAACACCACAAAGTACAGTCTGTGGAAGAACCCATGGAGGACGACCAGCTCCGAGTCCTACATAGACCTAAAAGACAAGTCCACCACCAAAACCCTGTAGCAATTCTGATCTTCACAACGAACGGACTGATGTGCTTCTCTGAAAACACTGCATTCAAATCTGTGGGTCAATAAAGTGTTTCTTTTTCTAAATGTAGGAAAGGAAATCTCCCACCTCCTCCTCCTTCTCCTCACTCAGTCAGGTCTGAACTCACAGACATGAAACATGTTTTTAGATTCAGGGATTCTTCCACTTCCCGAGGAGATCATTATCTCTGATGTCCATCCAGAACAAACGTCCAGAAATCCACTTGCTTTGTAGTTTTTAATGACTTGGAGGACCTCAGCAGCTCTTCTTCTCTTCACCGTAAACTCAAAGCACTTCACTTCCTGTTTAGGTGTTTTTGGCTGAAAATCATTAAAAATTCAAATAAATGTGCCAACATCTTCGTGCTGCTGAAGTTCAAGTTAAAATATTATTATCCCAAAGAAAGACGATATCATTTGACTTTTACTACAAAACGCAGTCAGTGTTTTTCCACCAGGTGGCAGCAGAACAAACATTTTTATATTTGATTTAATGTGAGGACATTTTTTTGATGATCTAGAATATTTAGTTTATCTTTGATCTGTTGGCAGCTTTCTTTACTTTTATTAAACGTTGCAGAGCTGCATTAGTTTAATTTCTGCAGACAGATTTGTGTTTTGCAGCACCTGTACACACATTGTCTTTTACAATCATGAGCTATTTGTATTATTATTATTATTATTTTGATTGTCTGCTGCTTTATACTTCTACGTCAGGAAAATGTGGAACTTTTCATGTTGCAGTAACACTACTAACAATTGAATGCATCAGTAATAAATATCCAACAATATTTATAATATTAAATACAGTGTGAAAGGAGAAAACATTTCTGTATCTTTACTGAAGTAAAAAGGAATATTTCTACACAGCTGTAACATTGTTTTTCTATTAATAACAGATCAAAATGCTTTGATATGAAAATAGTTCAAACCAGTGGTGGCTGGTGATAAAAACATTTGGGGGGGGCGCAGTTTTGGGGGGGACAAGCAAACTGAAGCAGTACTTCATAGCTCAGCAACAACAATGACAAAAAAAAAAAAAAAAAATCTAAAAACAACACAGTACACTGAAATGTTGCCTAAACACCCGCCAGTAGTACTACTTGAACATAAATTTCGCCCTCCTTTCCTTCTGGCCTGCAAATTTCTCAATGACTTTCTGGTTAAAGTCAGTCATCTCAGTAACCAGTCTCTTTTCCATTGACAGCATGGCCACTGCATTCAGTCTCTCCTGGGTCATGGTGTTTCTGAGAAAAGTTTTAATTCTTTTCAAGGTTGAGAAGCACCTCTCGGCTTCTGCTGTGGTCATGGGTGTGGTGATGAGGACCTTTAGGAGAGTGACAGTTTCTGAAAAGACTTCTCCAAGATTATTCTCCATAAACAAATGGAAGAGGTCCACAGCACCATGGCAGGCTTTGAACTCTGCTGTAAATGAGACTAAGCTCCGTCTTCAGCTTGCTTCCACTGAGCATTGGGAAGGCCTTCAAGGTGTTGGTCAGTGCATCCTCAGGAAATGCCATGTTGTAGTGGTCAAACCTGTCACCCTGCAGCAAGGTGGCACTGACAAGGTGGTTTGTGAAGGAGAAGCATTCCCTGGTGTGTCCCAGGATGGTATCACAGACCTACAGAGAGAAGAATAAAAAAAAATAATATGTAGAGATGACAAAATGCCCATTTCACCTACATCACCTAAAGTTACCAACAGGCAACAGTTCCATTTCTAAATATGGAACGACTTAAGTCATTTTTACTGCCACTGTTACATTCTCAGAAAAAGAGTAGGAAAATATTAGCTAACTCCAAGGTCATCTATAGAGCCCTCTGCTGAGATCTGTTGGACAAAATGTGAATATGTTAATGCTGAAGATTAATGCTTTAGTCTTATAGCAAAGAATGCTGAAGTTAAAAATATCTTGAAATTCTCAATAGGATAACATACTATTTTATAACATGTAACAAACAATTGGGGGCTCATTCATTTCTGAATAAGATGAAGAAATAGGAAGACTTTTTCACAGTGGCCAGTGACAAGGGGACTGGGTATTAGGAGTATCCCTAGCACAAGATATTAGGAGAAGTGAAGGTCAGGTGAAGAGCTGCAGGCACCAAGAATATAAGCAATATTATTTCAGGTTCTGTCACATGCACCCTGACTCAGGCTCAATACAGAAACCTATTGTTCCCACAAAAGTGCATAATATTTGATCATACAAATTGTATTCTTCTTCAGCAAAGAACAAAAGATGGATTGTGAGATGATAACCCTGTTTCTTCACAAGCATTCAACAATTTCTTTAAACCCTTTTTTCACATGGTATTTACTTAAACATTTAATCACTATCACATGACAATATTCTATTTAAACTGTTTTAGCTCTAATTTTATGCTAGTTCAACTACTTGTAATACATTTAAATAATTTCGATTTAGTCCCCAGTAAACATATTTCATCCACACAAAGTAGGAAAAAAGTTGGCAAACATATTTCCACAGGTAGGTGTGTGTGTGTGTGTGTGTGTGTGTGTGTGTGCCAACTTTTTCCTACTTTTATTGTGGATGAAAAGGATTGCAGCAGGGTGTGAGTTTATGTTGTAGAAATCAGTCACGGTCCATGTTACAGTGGAGTGTGTGTGTGTGTATGTATACACACACACACACACACACACACACACACACACACACACTCCACTGTAACATGGACCGTGACTGATTTCTACAACATAAACTCACCTCTGCTGCAATCCTTTCATGGTCCTCTGGACTGAGTGCCCAACGTCTCTTTGTTGGCTGAGAGCTTTGCTCAACCATGGAATGGAGAGAATATCTGTGAAGGAAAAAGATAATTTATACTACTACTACTACTACTACTACTAATAATAATAATAATAATAGAGAGTGAATAATATTAAATTAATTAATAACAGGAATACAGATATTATCTGATCTTTTGTATGTCCTGTTGGAACTGCTGGATGCACCCATTGATATGGACCGAATCAGTGCTCCTCTTCTGGAGCTTGGCATAGAGGAGGTCCACATATGGCATGATGTGGTGAAAACGTTGCAGAAAGAACTTAAAATCCTGATCCTCCAGTCACACAGCGAAGGCTCCTGTTTCTCTGACGGTTGCGGGGTCACCTGAGTCTCGTATGCTCTCAAAACAGTGGATGAGGTCCTCTCTCTGTTGATGGCACGGCTGTAGAAGTTCCATCTGACGTTGCTGGATGTTGGCAGTCTATGGGCCATGACTTTATCAAGAACACCTGTCCGCTTGGGTGATCTGGAAAAAAAGCTGGCAAATCCACCAAGGTCAGAAAAAAAAAATTGTCACTTTGGATATGTGAGAGGTGGCCTGTTGCATTATCAGGTTGAGCTGATGTGCGTAGCAGTGGATGTACACATCTCGAATTTTCCTCTGAACACCTGCAGTGACACCCCTCATCTGGCTCCATCATGTGCCTGGCAGATGAGCTTACTTTTCTGATCCTCAGGAAGGATGGCAGCAAGACGCTCTTAGTGCTGCAGCAATGGACTCAGCTGTAGCTGACTGCAGAGGGATGAACTCAAAAAATCTTTCCTGCACGTTGTTTTTGTCATCAATGTAACGCAGCACAAGCATAAGTTGGCACTGTGTGGCAATATCCATCGTCTCATCTGCCTGAACTGATATAAAATCACTGCTCTGGGCTTCTTTGATGATTTGTTCCCTCACAACAGACAACATGCAGTCCAGTAGCTCGTTCTGCACAGTTTTTGAAGTTTCCTTAAATACAGTGGCGTTCTCAAGGTGCTCTTTCAACCCTTCATCAAGGGAGGAAACGAAATCCACCAACTCACGGAATATCCCGGGCTTATCCTGAGCTCTCACTCTCATCATGGCCACACGAAGCCAACTCAAAGGCTCCACAAAATGTCACACAGTCGATTATTCTGCACAGGATGTGTCGGTTTTTTGTCACCTCTTCGTTGTGCCTTCTAAGGCCAATCCTGTAGCCTTCGTCTAGCTGTTCAGCAATGCTAAACCTGCCCAAAAGACTTAGCCTCATACTGCTGTCTAGATGGCTGTGGCTACTTTCGTGCCGTTTGCATTTTTCAGAAAGAAGTTTTAGGTCTCGTACCCCCGTCGTTGTCCACAGCGGTTTGGTGTCGACAGTTTCAAATAGCAAACGGGGAAAGAAATAAAAGGCGTTACTTCCACCACAGCCAGCTGCCAACTCCGTTTGTCAAAAGAGCGGGAGAAGCCCCGGGTGTGAGCTCGTCCTGCTGCTGGTCCAAGCTCCTTTATCCTCTCTTTTTCTTCCAGTGCACGCCTTGTGAAAAGGTGTTTTTGTAAAGAAGAAACCGAAGTTTCTTTGGTTCCCGCGGTTCCACTTGAAGCTGCCATCTCCTGAAGGCAGCGGTCAGTTAGCTAGCTGAGGAGCGGGAGTTATATTAATGTCGGGTGTGAATATGAAAGACAGCTCGATTGTCCAATCACAATAGATAAAACGACATAAGAACAATGCTGATTCGCTGCCAGTAAGAGTGGGAGTGTCCCTGTGGAAAATCTGAAGCAACCAATTAGAGAGCAGCATCAGGTCACCTGCTTTCCACAGGTTGAAGGACTTACCTACTTTCTCATATATATATCATTTGACCTGAAGTGTATTAACCACAGACTGTATATGCCATTTTAATGAACACTGACAGACTACCAGGCACATGTTGTACGAGTAAACACTTTTTATTTCAGAATTATTTCTAATTTATTTATGTATGTTTAAGAGGACTTTCTTCTCCAGATATCTGGCTGAGGAGTGTGTTTACTACAACACAACCAAACTGAGCCGTCACGTGAAATAAACTGTTGCTAATGTGTTGGATCTCTTTTCTGTTCGTCACAGTTTTTACTTTAAAAACAGGGTTAGGGTTATTTTCAGAGGTTTGTTTCCATCATTAAAGGAACTGTTCCACATTTCTCTTCTTCCTCTCTGAGAGTCACATGTTCACATCTCTCATGTCTGTACGCTAACTATGAAGCTACAGCTGCTTAGCTTAGCTTAGCATAAAGACTGGAAACAGCCTGACTGTCTACAGGTAACAAAATCCACCTACCAGCAGCTCTAACTTGTTTTGGTTGTTTAGATTATTAAAAGATTAGTTTTAGACTTGTCCTAAATGGTCTGAACTTACTGGTTCTAAAGTGTTAAAAGACTGAGTAGCACATTCTCAGCATCAGCTCTTAAAGCTTTTATAAAAGTCACTGGAGACAAAGAGCCACCAGAGGGCATCCAGACTCCAAACAAAGACCTGGTTTCACACAAACCCTCTGCAGGCTGTTTGATTGGTCCTTCTGTGTTTACAGCTAACTAACTAACTAACTGAGGTTCAGTCTAAAAAAGGTCTAAAACAGAAAAGCAGAACATCTGAGACATTAAGAAGGTAAATGATGAACTTTCTGTAGATCAGCTGTTTACATCTCTAACTGACTTCTTTCTGACTCACTTTCCCTCCAACTGACTTCACTTATAAAGACTGTTTCGAGTGGAAGACGAGAGAAGATCCACCATGTGGAGGAAAAGGAAAGGAAAAGGAGGCAGCTGTTCATCCGTCCAGCCGTCCAATCAGAGCTGCTGCAGCTGATCCAGGGTCACTGCTGATCAATCACTTGATCAGATGTCTTCTGGGGCCTGTGCTGGACATGTTAACCCTCTGCTGGGGAAGTTCAAGTCGGGCCTCTTCACTTTTCTGGAATTTTCTGAACTGGAAGCTGTAACACGTCGATCAAAACCAACCAGAGGAACAGCGAAATCCATGTATTCGAGTGTTCGGCCCTGATGTGACGGGTTTGGCTCTTCTCAGTTGCCGTAGCAGCTGTAAAACACCACGCTGTCATTTTTTAAACATGAAGGCAGCAACAAAAGTTTCCTCACGACTCGTCGTCCAGCACATGGAGAGGAAAAAGCTGCTCTTTGGCGTCTCACAGTGCAGATTAAAGTGCGAGTGATTGATTGTGGAAAGCTCCAGCTGCATGTTACTGCGTGGTCATTAAACTCAACACAACAAACATTTACTTCACAGCATGTTGGCTGAAGCTGCACTTCGCCTCTAACGAGGTCAAACTCCTCGTTATGTCGCCAGAGATGGAGAACCCCCCCCCCCATCCCATCGTCTAACAGCATCATAAACACAGAGCATTACCATGGCAACAGCTGGGATGCATCCAAGTGCTGCTGATGAAAAAAGAGAGAAGAAGGAGAAAAGGGTCCAGGTTTACAGAAGACAGAAGAGTCCGAGTGTTTCCCCATCATGACTCACCGCCGCCGCCCCCCCCCCCCCCATAGTGTTTACCATCTTAGTTTAGCGTGTTAGCATGCTAACATTAGCTCCAAACATGTGGACTGCTTCATATACAGTCTGTTAGAGTGAGTCAGGAGTCCCCTCAGAGTCAGCTGACAGGCTGAAGACCAGGTGAGTCCAGATGATGTCCTCAAACTCACCTGCTGCTATTTAACCAACCGATTCTTCTATTTTCACACCTGAGAGTAAATCAACATGAAGGATTCACTTTTCTTTCTTTGTAATCTTGGATTATCAAGGAGGAAAACTGGGTGACTCGGACCCCCAGGGGCCCCCCCAATGCTCCACCTTCACTCGTAGATTCTTCAGGTCTGAGTGTGTGAACACTGTGTGGAGTCTGGATCAGATTAAAGCCTCCTCTGATGGGAGAGCAGTTCAGACCAGGAGCAGATGTGAAGTTACAGGGTGCGGTTTGGTGACCATACGGGATTTTCCTCCACTGCCGTGTGTGTGTGTGAGAGTGTGAAGGTCTTGGGGAGTGTTTCCCAGCATGCACCGGGACAGAAGCAGCTTCAAACCTGAAACACAAATCAAATGTGGAAACTTTAAAGGATCAGTAAAGACTAGAGTGTTGTTGTTTTGATTCACTTTTAGAATTCGTGCAAGAGGAAGTCTCACTGACTGATCCAACATGAGTTCTGGTCTGGTCAGATCTTTCAGCTCTGTTCTGGTCTCTGAAACTGTTCAGATGTAACGTCAGATCACTGACAAGTTGCAACACGTCCTCTCTGCCTGTTTTCTGGTTCCACTGATGAACAATGTGTTTGTGGTATGTGGGAATCTTCATACACGTCTCTGTGTGTCCTCACCCACCTCTGACCTCTGAGCCAATCAACTCTGTGGCTCAGGCCTGCCAGGACCAATCAGCGGCGGTGTTTTCCAGGCGGGTCCCAGCTCAGGGAGCGCAGTGGCGGTTTGGACGGAGGCCCCGGCTGTTGAAGGCCCCCCCAGGTCAGAGCTGTAATCTAATGTTCTCAGAGCTGAGGGACCAGAGACCTCCGGACAGACTCAGCTTGGTGGCTTCTGCTTTCATCTGCAACACTGAGAGGAAACACCAGCGACCGTCGGCACATTCACTCAGCCGGACGCACACCAACAGAAACTCTGCGTCACCGACATGTTGAGCTTCAAAGAGAAGAACTGCATGTGTACTAGGGAGTACTACAGAGTACTTTGTGTGTTTAAGAGTGGGAAAGTTCACTGGTTTTAACTGTTTCTTTTATTTTGAACAGCTGGAAGGTGTTTGTGTTTTTATTAGTTGAGTGCATTTTTAATCAATTGATTAATTGATCAGTTCTTCATGAAATCGGTGCAGCGAGTTTTTCTTGGTTGAAACTTCCTGTTTTGTGGACTCGATGAGCAGCTGCAGCAGATCGACTCGTTTGATTGAGCCTCTGATTCGTGGTTCTGTGGAGTTTGAACAGTTATTGAACAGTTATTGGTGAAGGAGGGATCCGTTTCTCCTCTGCTCCCAGTCTTTGTGCCAAGCTAGGCTAACCACACCTTGGACCCGCCTCTGTATAAAACACACAGAGATGAAACAGACATCAGGCTTCACAGCTCATTTAAACACACCGACACGAGCCTCCTCCTGCTCCTTCTGTCTCTGGTTGACATGTGACTGACGGCACTTTGGCGGTCTCTGAGGGGTCTGAAGCTCTTTGTCACCTTCATCACTGTTAACAGCTGATGTCAGGTTTCAGACTGGGAGCTGGCGTCAGGAACAGGTTTCAGCCCAGACCAGGTCTCCGGCTCTCTCTTGGTCCACATGGTCTCTGGACCCTTTCCATGTCAGGGTTAAAGAGGAGGAAGTAGAAGTAAAGTACAAGTACTTCACGTTTGTACTCAGTGTAACTAAGTACTCCGACGAGCGCTGTGTGGTCTCGCTCCTGATTGGCCGCCTGACTCTTACATAACGGCTTTTCCTCCTCTAAATGAGAACCAGAGCATCTGGACCTGCTGCAGCTTGGGCTATTAAACCGTTGGTACACAGAGCTCACGTGAGGCCCCGTGCAGCTCCAGGGCTCCTCAGGGACGGCCAATTATATTTTAAAAGCTCTTTTTGAACAAATTCTTCAACCTATAAAGAGCTGGCTGCGGGCCGGCTCCGAGATGTTTACTGCACTCATATCGTCAGATCTGGGGGGGGGGGTTGTTCAGTCCTCATCCAGTCCTCATCCAGTCTCTGCTCAAACAATCAGGTTTTCTTTTGGACCCGCTTCACGTCTGTTTAAGTAATCAGGTTCCTGGACCCGCCAGGGCCGGTTTGGATGGCCCCTGGTGGGAGACCCGGGGGCCAGCGCTGATTAAGTGATGTCTTTTGGAAGAGACGGTTGGGTTCAGGTTCAGGCTTTTGTTTGAAACTCAGAGGAAAATCTCCATGAGAGCAGCTGGTGGACAGACAGCAGAGGAACACACCTGACTCCACTCTACTTCCACTGACTTTAACCAGCAGCAGAGCGTCCTCACAAACTGCAGCTGCAGCTCATCGTCAGAGAACCTGTGGAGTTTATTCTTTCAGACGATTCAGCGACAGTAAAGAAAACTGTCCGAAGTGACGTCTTCAAATGTCCAAAACCCAAAGAAACGATCTAAATAAAACTAAAACTGAAGGATTGACCGTCACCACAATGAGCAACTCAAATCTTTCATACGTTTGTAGTTTGAAGTTCACTTTTTAAATTCTGAACCAGACTTAAGTTTTAAATTCAAATAAGTTAACTACAAATATCTCCAAAATCAGATAAAATTAATCAATTAATAATAATCCACAGCTGCAGATGTACTGTCTCTACTGTTCATATATTTCATGTTTCAGACAAAATATAAAAGGAGGATGTAGAGGATGAGTGAGTTTTATTTTCTAGGAGCAGTTACTTCCTCCAAAGTGGGATCGCAGGAATGAGGAGTATGTGAGCTGTGATTGGTCGGAGGAGCTGCACCGAGGTCGTCTTTAATGACGGAGGTCACTCGCTGCCCAAGACATCGGAACACACCACCGAGGAAGAAAGCAGGCGAGACAAGGACTCTGATGGCAGTCTGGACTCAAGGACAAGCGGACCTGAACCTGGACTCACACCAGTACTGGTTTATGTAAGTGGGTTTGATGGATACCAGCTCTGTGGTTCAAGGACAGACGTCTTCTCGGGGTCTTTCTACACATGGACTTCCTCCTGGTCCATGTGCTGGGAGCTGGTTTCCCTCCAGAACATCAGCAGCAGCAGGACAGATTAGTCTTCAGATTAGGAGGAAAACAGCCTTCAGATGTCTCTTTATTAGAGTTTAATGATGAATGCAGACAACAAGACTACCAGTCAGAACACAGAGGTTTGATCAAATAAGAAACAGGGTTTTTGAATTCTTCTGGTTTTGGCTCCGGAGAAAATCCTGAATATAATAATATAATCCGGAACAATCTCTGATGTGTTGATACGAAACACAAACTGTTACAAAGGCTGAAAATTCGTCAATATAATACAGTACTTTATATACGTTACCATGTGGCAGTTTAAGCCTTAACAGTGTATCATGTATGTATGAAGCTGTTGATAAATGTGGAGGAGCAGAAAGTATCTGAAGTCAACTCTGATGATTCAAACTGCTTTGAAAAGTTGGATTTTTCTTGGCTCTGTGGAGACTTCGGTTTGTTTCTGCAGGACTCTGGCTTCACCTCGAGCCATGTGTGACATAACAGCTTTTTCTTCTTCTTCCTCTCAACGCCTCCCATTATCTCCCCCCGGCATCAACACACACACACACACACACACACACACACACACACACACTCACAAACCAACTCCATGTGTGTGCTGACGAGCTGATAAGTCTCAGTTTGCCTCCTCTGGTTTACATTTTCAGCCTTTTAGCGTCGGCTTCATGCTGCTGCAGGAGGGTCTTTGTCAAAATGTGAAGTTTAAAGTCAAAGTGAAGAGAACAGGTCACTTCTGTTGGAGGATTTCCCTTCAGATTCCCATAAAAACAACATGTATTGTCAAAGAGTTTGACCTTTGACACTCCAGCTGCCAGTCTGGAAAATGTTGAAAAAAAAGATATGACTCAGAAGTAAATTTAATGTTCAAGGCAAGCAAGAAAATGTACGAGTTTCTGTCCTTTTGATGACAGAATCAATCGAGCAGTTTTTGTAACTTTGATTCACTAACAATTAAAACTATTTGGTTCAAGAAAAGCAAAATGTATCTGCAGTTTGTTCTGATAATGTTCAAAACCTTCCTAAAAAGTGTTAACTGCTGCATGAAATGAACTAAAAGTTAGAAAAAGAAATGGAAGAAAGTCGAGTTTTAATAATCTCAGCCTTAAGGTGCTTTAGAGAAAGTCTTCGCCTCAGCTGCTGCCTGAAAGTCTGATTTCAGGATTCATCCGACCCATGTGTGAACAGAGACTCTGAGTGAAGAAGAAGAAGAAGAGGAAAACTTGAGCCAAGAGGTGATCTGAGGTCAGTTTTAAAGCCTTCGACCAAACAGTGAGGCAGAGTCGCATGTTCACCAAACGGAACATTTCGGGAAACTTCCCTGTGAAAGAGATTAAGACAAACTCATCACCAGCAGAGGAGGTCATCAATCTCCGAGCTTCTCGCCTTGGCAGCGTCCAGGGTTTCCCCCGTCCTCCCCGCTCAGCCCAGCCAAGATTGATTTTCCTAAAACAAGGGAATCCCAGGCCAGATGAGTTCAGAGGGGGGAGCGGGAGTTCCTCTGCATCATTACTCATCTGTCAGAGAAACTCAAGGGAGGAAGATGACAAAGAGAGAAACGAGGGAACAAAGAGGGGAACATTTGGAGTCCAGATCAGAAAGCAGGGCGACCACAAACACAACACTGATCCAACATCTGTTACAAACACGAACAGAGAAAACCAGAGCTGAAACTATAAGTCGGTTCACTAAGTGACTGATTAAAAGAAAATAAATCTATGAAGACTCAAGTCAAGTCCCGAGTCAAGACTGACAAGTCCAAAGTCATCAGATTCATGACTCCAAGTTATGTAACTAGAGTCCACTGATCTGCTTTTTACTCACTGCATTTTATCCGATTTCAAGTCCCCAGTCCGGACCCAACAAGTCCCAAATCAAGACCAACAGGTCCCAGATTAAGACCAACAAGTCAACTATTTTTAACCCCTGTCCCCCACCCTCACCCACTCAAATAAAAAGTAGTCCAACGGGCAGAAAACAACAAGCTCCAAGTACTGTTGATTGTGAGTCTCAGAGCAGATCAGGAATGAGGCAGATTAATCCAAGTCCATTTCTTTTTGGAAACGTGAACCGCTCTGGAGACCCTGAAGGTTCAGTCCAGAACAGGAAAAGAAGAAAATAAAAACAGCAAAACACAAATAGAGAATGTGCAGAAAAATGAGGCGTCACACGAGAAAAAAGACACTGATGTGGAACACTGTGTGGACCGTTTATCAAGACACCGACTGAGAACACGGAACAGACAAACATTCATCAAACATCCAAACACAGAGCAAAGTTCAGGGCCGAGCTGCTGCGGGTCCAACACTGAACCACTGCGAAATCAATTAACAGCTAACCCTCCACAGGCCGATAACTTCCTGTATGGAGGGTGAGCGAGGAGAGAAGCGGGACGTTTACATGGTGGATGGATCGGTGGGAAAACAAAGCTGAACAGATGAATGATGCACAGAGGATGCTGTTCGAGCCAAGACGGTCGGTCAGGATGGCAGCTTGATCTGTAGGTGCAGGAGGGAATTGACCAAAATTATGATTTATTATCTTAATTTTGGTCACAGGAAGTGACCTTAGAGAATTACCCAGAACCCCCATGTTTGGCCTCAGAGCAAGCCATTTCAGGAGTGAGTGTTTCCAGGTGACTTCCTGCCAACGCCCGCGGCAACATGTTTTTAGTCTTTAACTCGAGCCGGTGAGTCTGTCAGCATCGAGAGTCCTCGGCCTCACGTGGACTCAGTTTGGATCTCCTCACAGTCTCAAAGACCAGGATCAGGTGTAGGTCTTGACTGATGAAGTACTTCCTTTTTCCTTCCTGCAGCAGCTCGATGGCAAAACAACTTGAGACTCTTCAGGAGTTAATGTGAAGTTTGTTTCCACCGAGGAGCAGAAACATGTTCGTGTCTCACAGATTAGACCACGTCGTCTCACGCTTCTCGCCTTTCCTGCTAAAAACCAGGAAATCAGAATTTCATGCTGATTGAGTTGAATTCAGCGCTGCTTTTCTCCGGTCCAAGACATTAAACATCATTTACTGCAAATAAAGCTGCACTTCTTCTTCTCCTCCTCCTTCTCCTCCTCCTCCTCATTTTATGTTGATATCTGTTGTTTGGATTCAAACTTTATTTTTCTGCATTAAAGGAAGTGAAACTTTAACCAAAAGTTTTCATATATATGAGACAAACCGAGTCTCAAACAAAAAGTGATGGAAGAGGAGCAGAACTGCATGACGAAGAGCGACGCTACAAAGAAGAGGAGCAGCATGAAGAAGAGGAGAGTACCCAGATGGTTAACTCATAAAGCTGCACACTTCTCATCCTCAACGGTCGCCATCTTGGCTACGTAGCAGAAGGGGCGGGACCACCAACCTGTGAAAATGGCGGCCGCTGTTGCGATTGTTACGGTGCACTGAAAGTAAAAGCATGTTCATTTTAATTAATTTTTAATAAAACTGAGCTGGAGTCAAGTGAGCAAACAAGCTGGCAGATATTTAGGTGGGTGACAGTCATGGTAAAATGTTGGCAACGAAGCTCCACCCAGCTGCAACTCACCATGAAGAAGAAGAAGAAGAAGAACCCTGTCAAAATTCACACACTACACAAGTAAGTACATAGAGTACACAGTGTACAGCATGGAAGAGTACTAACAGAAGTATCTGAACTGAGATATTGAATATTGAATCTGTATTTTATCTTGTTGTGAAACACGATCGAAGGCAAAACACAAAGTCTGGAAAATACTGAAAGAATTCTCAGTAATAAAAGTAATAAACCAACAACTGGTTTCGACCCTTCAGGTCCACATCTCACCTCTGAAGTCAAAAACCACCAACACTGGACATCACAGTGGGTCCCAGACTGTCAAATCCACAGGGCCACAAGGGCCTTAGAGAAGAAACCAGAACACTCGTCTGATCGTTCTTCAGTCGTATCCCACAGGAATAAAAGGAGAAACAGCCCAGAGCATTACATCAGCGCCCAGTCTTCCCTCATTAGCAGAACCTTCTGGTTCCCAGTGGAACCGTTCCTGTGTTACATAACAGTGTTTCTCCAGCAGGCTGAAATTACAGCAGAGCTGGCACCCAGCTCTTCTTCTGACGAGATTTCCTGCTCTTATTTTCTCCTCTGGGGTGAATAAACCTTCACATTTCTCTTCAGAGTCAAAAACTTGTCACATTTCTTTCCCTCTCAGCTGAAATAACCCACCAGTTGCCGTGGTGATGCTACATAAAGCCCATCTCTGCGGCTTGAGAGAAACACTCTGGAAAAGTGATGTAATCCGTCACATCACTGCTGGTGTTTCTAACCGGGACCGCAGTCAGATTCATGACATTTGGGGGAGGGGGTGGGGGGTTGTGGGTAATATGGGGGGTGGAGGGGGGTGATCTGGTCAGGAGAGTGGGCTGCAAACACAATATAATCCCCCCGAAACGCTCTCCTCCGTCAGTTTAATGATTTCCAACCAAACCACATTCACACTTTTCCATCTTTTAAACTTAGTTTCTGTGTGTTAGTACATGAAGATGCCTTTGAGGGACGTAGTACAAGTTAAAAAGGTCCGAAATAAACAGGATCTGAAATATTCACCCCTCAGAGAGACATCCCTCACACTTACCCAGGGTGGAACATACAATATAAAAGATAAACCCCCACCCCCCACCCCTACACACACACACACACACACACACACACAACCAGTGGACAAACATGGATGCTAATTCAGCCATGACATGAGCCATGTGATTCAACATGTTTCAACAGCTGAATGTTGATTTCATTCTTAAATAAACTTTGATTATAATTAACGTCCACCAACATGATTCATGAGCACAGTGTGAATCTGAAATTTTACCCTCAGTTAGCACTAATTTACTAGATATGATCAATCTGTCCTTATTAAAAGGCTATGTGCCACAGTCCTTTAAAGTAGCTGTAATTAAGCCTCTTCTTAAAAAGCCCACTCTTGATCCAGGGATTTTGTCAAATTATAGACCTATATCTAACCCTCCTTTTCTCTCTAAGGTCCTTGAGAAAGCAGTCGCCAATCAGTTGTGTGACTTTCTACACAACAACAAGCTGTTTGAGGATTTCAGTCAGGATTTAGAGTGCATCATAGCACAGAGACAGCACTGGTGAAAGTTACAAATGACCTTCTAATTGCATCAGACAAAGGACTTGTCTCTGTACTTGTCTTACTAGATCTTAGTGCTGCATTCGATACCATTGACCATCACATTCTATTACAGAGACTAGAACATTTTATTGGCATTAAAGGTACTGCACTAAGCTGGTTTAAATCCTATTTATCAGATCGATATCAGTTTGTACACGTTAATGATGAATCCTCTATGCACACCAAAGTTAGTCACGGAGTTCCACAAGGTTCTGTGCTTGGACCAATTCTATTCACCTTATATATGCTTCCTTTAGGCAATATTATTAGGAAGCACTCCATAAATTTTCATTGTTATGCAGATGATACCCAATTATATTTATCGATCAAGCCAGATGAAACCAATCAATTAGCTAAACTTCAAGCATGCCTTAAGGACATAAAAACCTGGATGACCTGCAATTTTCTGATGTTAAACTCAGACAAAACCGAAGTTATTGTACTTGGCCCCGAACACCTTCGAAACACATTATCTAAAGATATAGTTTCTCTAGATGGCATTGCCCTGGCCTCCAGCGAAACCGTAAGGAATCTTGGAGTTATCTTTGATCAGGATATGTCCTTTAACTCCCACATAAAACAAACTTCAAGAACTGCCTTTTTTCACTTACGTAACATTGCAAAAATCAGACACATCCTGTCTCAAAAAGATGCAGAAAAACTAGTCCATGCATTTGTTACATCTAGGTTGGATTATTGCAACTCTCTATTATCAGGCTGCCCCAATAAGTCCCTTAAGACTCTCCAGCTGATTCAGAATGCTGCGGCATGTTTACTTACAAGAACCAGAAAAAGAGATCATATTTCTCCAATATTAGCTTCTCTACACTGGCTCCCTGTAAAATCTAGAACAGAATTTAAAATCCTTCTCCTCACCTTCAAAGCCCTAAATGGTCAGGCACCATCATATCTTAAAGAGCTCATAGTACCCTATTACCCCACTGGAGCACTGCGCTCCCAGAATGCAGGGTTCCTTGTGGTTCCTAGAGTATCTAAAAGTAGAATGGGAGCCAGAGCCTTCAGCTATCAAGCTCCTCTCCTGTGGAACCAGATCCCAGTTTGTGTACGGGAGGCGGACAACCTCCTCACATTTAAGAGTAGGCTTAAGACTTTCCTCTTTGATAAAGCTTATAGTAGGGCTGACACAGGTGACCCCTGAGCCACCCCTTAGTTATGCTGCTATAGACCTAGACTGCCGGGAGACTTCCTATGATGCACTGAGCTCCTCTCTCCTCCTCTTCCTCTTCATCTGTACACCCTCATATCCCATCAATGCTTGTTATTAATTCAACTTCTTCCCATAGTTGTGTGCTTTCTCTCCTCTCTCTCTCTCTCTCTCCCTTTCTGTTGCTTTCTGCAGGTATTTCTGCCTCCGGAGCTGTAGAGTCTGGGTCTGTGGTTGCGGCCACCTGCTGCCCCCGTGCTCCTGCTCTGCACCCGCTGCTGCTGTTACTCTTGTTGCTCTTATTATTAGTATTACTATTATAATGTTGCTCTTAGTGTTGTTTCTGTTGGTGTTAACACCAATGCCATTACCACAGCTATTGCTTTACATCCCTACGTGGAACTGTATTGTGCTGCTGTATGTTCTCTTTCCTCCTGCTCTCTCTCTCCCGCTCCCCCCCCCCCTTCAACCCAACCGGTCGAGGCAGATGACCACCCACCTAGAGCCTGGTTCTGCTCGAGGTTTCTACCTGTTAAAGGGAGTTTTTCCTTGCCACTGTCGCATAGTGCTTGCTCATGGTGGGAACTGTTGGGTCTCTGTAAATATAAAGAGTCAGTCTGGACCTGCTCTATTCGAAAAAGTGCCCTGAGATAACTTTGTTATGATATGGCGCTATATAAATAAAACTGAATTAAAATTGAATCTTACCGAGACAACATGAGCTGATGTGTTCTGCTGCTCTCTGAAAGTTTTCCTGCTCAATTAACTCCACCTGCTGCACCTCCTCACAGGAAGTGATGTAACGCATAGTCAGGGAAGAGGGCGGAGCTCTAAAAACTAAATGCACCTGCTGATACAAACACTGCCCTCATGTTTCCAGACTCTTCAAACCATCAAAAAATATTCAGTTTGTTGCCCGTTTACTCAGCGTGGAGGCAAAAATATGAATATTAATAATAAGTGAGTGCTCACTCAGTCAGTCAGATGTGAAAGTCATTGAATCATTCAGTGTGGCTTCCTCAATATCTCTTGTTAACAAGACTGTCAAGATCCATTAATATTTACTTTTTTCCTATATTTTTTTAATTTGAGTAGATGGGGGTGCTGGGGAGGCACAGCTACTTATCTTCATGCTAAATGGATAGCATGCTAGCATGATTACTGGAGAGAGATTATTTTGGTGTTTTCCTAAAATACTGAATAAAAGTGATTAGAGACTCTGGAAAAACATGTTGCAGTACTTTAACTGGTCCAGTTGAATGAAAACAGCCTGGAAAAAGAAGAAGATAAATAAATAAAAAGAAAGACGTTGATTTAAAAAAAACAAATCAAAACTTCTTTATTGTTTAAATTCAATATAGAAACAAACATCATCAGCACAGCCTCATGTTAACGTACATTCTCATTTTAACAAAGCACTGGGTTTTATAATAATGGGCTCTATGCACGAGTACAGGCCGGCTCCAGCACAGTTCACTGTGTTGTGTTCAGGAAACAGCATCCAACCAGTTACATCGTAGAGAATGAGGAAATGCCCTGCCACGATAACCTTCCACAATAAAGCGTTACTAGAGTGGGGGTACGCTGAGGACCAGTGGCAGGACGGGAGATTAATGGCAGCCACGAGCAAAGACAATTATTGGAGACGATTATAAAGCATGATTAGCACGTTAGCTTGTAGCCCAAATCCAGGACTGCTGTACTGCGTTTCTACTTCACTGAGATGTGGTTTGATGGTTCTGGATCAGGACCATTGCTATATCCATGCTAACCAAGCTAGCCCTGCTTTAGTCGTTACTGAACTACACTCCATAAGTCATAAATCTCTTCCATGAACCAGATTTGGTCGGTAAAATAAAAAAAAAGAGGCTAACTGTCAGGCTACATCGTTAGCTTCCCGCCCTGCTTTAGCATGAGGCAGCAAGAAGAAGAGGAGCCCATGATAGTGAAAACCAAAAAAAGGCCATGGTGAGGGAAATGCATCTGCAAAAATGTATTGAAAAAATACATTCTCTCCATATACATATAAATACATTTCTGTTGTGCAAATTGCAAGTGAAGAAGCCGGCTTTGGGCTGAAGGCAGCGAAAGCAGCTCGCTTTAGTACAAGACATGTTGGATCAACACTGATCTGCTGTTTGATTTTATCCTTACGTTGATATAAATGTGAACACTAAGCCGCAGAGATTGAAGGCTACGTTTTCCTGGAGGCTTGTTGCCTGATGAAAACAGCTCTGAATCCAGAAATTGCACATTTTTGTCACTTTTTTGTCAGTGGATCAGAACAAAACATTGATGGAAACATACTCAATTTGTTGTTATTAATGTAGTCTTAAAGTTTAAATTATTAGGGCCTGTAATCAGAGGCGAATGTACATGCATGAGGCAGAAAAATGGCAGCAAATATCCAGCAAGTTTATCACACGTAATACAAGTTCTCCACATGAAGCAGTCCTTCTAGACACTGGTCTGCTTCATAGAAGACTGGTTTTACTGGTTAAAAGCTTTTGCTGGACTGACTTTGAATGCAAACCAACAGGAATGAGCTCGACAGCAGAGGAACGGCTGAAGCATCACATCCTGACAGACTGAAGACATGATCAAAGACCTTTTGATAAATAACATCTCACAAGTTATGAAAATAGTATTCCAGGGAGCCAGCTTCCCTTTATTTTAACACAAAATAAAATATATCTAGCTACCCCCCCACACTGCAGAGAGTAACCAAACCTCCACGGATCTTCCTGTTCTTCTACCAGTTTAGCCTTGTTGCTTGATAAATAGTAAAGATGAGGCATGTTTGCTATTACATATTTTTTTAAAATGCACTCTCGTTACTAATTCCCTGACGAGTATGTCCTGTACATGTTTTTACAGCACTGGGTTAAGGTGAGGCAGATCAGAGGTCCGGCAGATTTGTAAGGACCCCTGTTGTTGTCGCCATCCCAGCCTGGACGACGCTTCCTCTTCTGGGCTTCTCCAAGAACGACTCAGTCTGTTCACCATTTTCCGGGGATGGGTGTTCCACATTCGTACCATGAGACGTAGTTGACGTGGGAGTGTCCTCCTATCTGGCCGAAGTGGACGGGCTCCTGACGCACGGCTCTGTAGAAACCTGGAGCAGGAAAGACGAGACATAATGTGAGAAAGACTTTCTATTTAGCTGTGAACATCCATTAGTTCATTTACGAGTTACAGTCACACTACTTGTACTTGTACATGCAGACATTTGCAGCTAAAATGCAAAGCAGACAACAAGTCGGCAAGTTTACTCCTTAAAAATAAAAGAACAGAAAAAATGAAACCTAAATAAAATAAAATAACATTGAAAATCAGTCAAACAGCAGCAACAAAACATCTGGGACGAACCACGAAAACAGGTATAAGCTAACGTTATCACTTTGGTGTTTTCAGTCCACCATCTTTGCTGTTTGTAGAGTATCAGTGGACCAAAACTAACAATCACATTACTGAAACGTGACTAAATTAATTTACATTTACAACTAAAATAAAAACCAGGTGTCAAAATTAGCACTGAAGATATTCTGCCAGAAATGTGTGAAATGAAGTATGTACCAGGTCTGGACGGTAGCTGGTCGGCTCTGAGCTGCCTGCCGGTCCTTCCATCCAGGAACGAATCGACGAACTGACAGTGATCCTCACCGAACCCGGTCTGGTCTCCGATGTTGTGGAATTTACCTGCAGTGGAAGAAACAGAGACGGATCAGTGCCAGGCGAATGGCAACTCCTTCGTGAGGCGAAGAATTTCAATTGTACTCACCGTTGAGCGAGTCGCTCAGGTAGATCTTGTACCTGAGAGAGTTGCACAGCTGGACGCCAACAAACTTGCGGTACCAGGTCCTCTTCACGTACTGTTTTCCGTGGCAGTCGGAGTACGAGTCTGTCTTGAAGGGGAACTGAGTCCAGATGGCGTCTTTTCCTGCAGAGAAAGGAAGGTTTGACTATGCTGTATTGACGACCATCTTTATGTGGACGACACTGAGGTGTTATTTAATCTCACCTGAAACGTTCTCGCTCACACGTGGGTCGGCTAATGACGGAAACAAAGGAGAGTTTTAATTCTCAGACAGAAAAGAATGTTTTTCAGATTATTGTGGATTTTTCTTTTCTTTTTTTTTTTTAGAAATGAACTAAAACCACAAGAAGGAAAGAAATCAATCTACAAACTGATGTGATGAATGGAAAGTTTATGAGCTGCAACCTGCAAAAACTGTCCTTTATTTTCTTTTTTAAGTCACAGGATATAGCTGCTTGAATTAGTCTATTAATGACTGACAACAGAAGCCAATAGCTCTTTAAAAAAGCAGTAGAGTTGAGTGGTACCGTACCTGACTCTGTGTTGAAGGACACCGGTTCACTGGGAGGACCTGCACCCAGCTCGTTCTTTGGCTTCACCTTAAATTCATAACTATCAAGAAACAGAGAGAGAAAAACTTATTTTGCTTAAACAGAAGTAATCAGGAAACATCTTCTTCCAGCAATGCTAGCAAACCGAAGGTGCTGTGGCCTCTCCGCCTCTTCAAAGCGTCACGTTGAATTTAATCTCAGGCACGTTAGAGGTAAATCTGATGGATTACGCCTCGGGATGATTCTGACAGCTGGTTACATTTTAGATCTTGTTGGTCAAAACAGATTTGTTAAACTCCATTGACGAGTCCTTTTTCGAATCTTTTCTACAAACGTCTGCAAAGGAAATAAACTGATGACAGAAACAAACACAAGCTGTTCTGACTGACTGAACATGGCCGACCACCTAAACTGAACTGGAAGGTGCCAAACTTTTCTCACACAGTTTGCTGCTTTTCCTTGTAATTATTTACTTACATACTTTTACAATGCAGGACCTTGGAGTATTTTTACTTCTAGTATTTTTAGTAAAGGATTTGAATACTTCTTTCCTGTCTCCGTCTTCCACAGACGTTCCTGTTCCCCATTAAGTCTTTTAAATAAATGACAGATGCTTATTTTGTTGCTTCTTTTCACCTGAATTGTTTTAACAGGTTTAAGACCTCGAATGTCACCAACAGTTTTGAAAAAAACACCTCAGCTTGCAGCTATGAGCTTTTGGACGGTGATGTTACTGCTTCGAGTCGTCCACATGTGCCAGACTTCATTTCCAACCACCTTCCTTCACACCAAATAGTTTTCCCATATCCAGGCTTATTAAAACCTCAGTGAGCGTGACGGACAAACTCTGCTTATTTTACTCTCGAAGCGTCTGGCCGCGATGCTTTGGGTCGACTCTGTAATTGCTCGGCTGCCTCAGTATGTTTGGACAGCTGAATGCAGCGCGACTGGAGCACCATTCTGTCAGAACGCTCACAGGACGAGTTCAGAAATATGTCATGAGGAGCAGCAGACCTGTGTGTGGAGGCCTTTCAAAGCAGAACTCTTAAATCTCATTTTATAGATGTAACATGTTTTCAATCGACAAAAAGACGAGATCTTAACCTTTTCAGGTTGCAAATCGGACAATAAGTTAACACAGCTCATTGAATCCATGCTGTATCATGGCCAGATTAACCTGTTTAGAGGCCCCTGGCAAAGATTTGTTGTAGGGGCCCTCTAGCATACCTGCTCTCAGGTTTGAGGTTCTCCACAGCTGTGTGAGTCTGGTTGGTGGTCAGGATGGAAACCTGCTCGCCGTCAGGTCCTTTAGCGGTGGAGATGACTTCATACTCTAAGGAGAGGACAAGACCATCAAGTCTGGATCAACAGAATTATGGGATACTACAAACTAACAGAGCTCATTAGTTAACCTGAAAACTCAAGAAGTTCTAACATGACATAACAAATCTTTTCCTAAGAGTTCATGTTCTGACATCTTTTAGCTCATGTCTTCGTACCGGTGGTGTCGTTGTCAGTTTTCTCCCAGTCCAGGATAATGAAGGACGGGCATCCCTCCACTGTCACCACGGTGAGGTTGGACGGCGGAGACTTGGGCGGAGCCGTCACGTTCGCCTCGCCGGGTTCGCCTTCGGGGAAGTAGTTGAGGGAGGAGGTGATGGAGCAAGGCTCGTCAGGTTTCTTTCCAGTTTGGTAGACGACGTGAGGGGCTTTTGGAGGAGCAGGGGATTGATTAGTCAGTATTTAGCTGAACATGGTAGATAGAGCAAGACACCAACACCACCAGGGTTTAGGGTTCAGTTCCTCTTTATAGGTTTTAAACTTTTTCTTGGTCCAATTTTCAAGTTTTCAGATCCATTTTAACTAGAGCTGAAACATAGAGCATGTGTCCACATACCGATGTAACGTTTCTTGCCCAAGGCGTCGACGTCAGAAGCTGGCTGTGGTTTGAACAGCACAGAGTCCTCCCAGGTTTCCTGTCGACTGGCTAAATTAAGAAATATAAACAGACACAATTTTAGAATCTAAATTCTCACCTTGCCGCTAAGTGGTGGTTGGTTTAAGACACAATGTTTTAGAGGTAACCGTATCTCTAGGGATAAATAAGTCAGTTTGAGATATTTTCTATTTTTTACTGTTTGTTATTTCCAGGGCATAAAAGTCTCAAAAGCTCTCAAAAGCAGAGTTTCCACCACTAAAGGAGGTGTTTGTTTCCATAAAGACTTTGGTCCAGAGCAAAGAAATCTCCACCAGGACCAGCCAGATTTGGCTCTGAACATTTTCCTGCAACATCGATTTTTTTTGTCAAAATGCTGGCAGGACTGTTCTCTATTGCTGTCTACATTCCTGTGACTTGTTCAAATTCAAGTGTGGTGAGGAAGACTGAACGTGTGAACAAGGCTGGACCTAACTGAACTGGTGCTGCTGGAAAAAGCTGGTAAAATCAGACAGTAATTACACAATATGATATTTTTGGTAGCCGAGGGCTGGAACGAATTTGAGCTCTGCCAAACAACAAGAAAGATAGTTTGTTCGGAGTAGTTTTCACCACTTAAAAACCATTTTTTAAAACTATTTCTATTTGACTATCAGGGAGATTTTGTCCTGACAAAGGTCACCATGTTAGCCGGTATGCTAACGTAACGTCAGCCAATTGCCAGGCGATACAGACTCCCCTGTTAAATGTCAGCTTTTTAGAAAATGGGGTGGAAATCTTCATACCAGCTGTCGTCGGTGCAGCAGTTGTGGTCTGTTTCCGCTCCTGTTTGGTTGGCTTGGTGGTTGCTGGTGGAACTTTGGGATTCAACTTGTTTGGGATCGGCAACTTGTCTGTCTGCTTAAAGTTGTTCACCTTGTCTAATGGAAAACATGTAAACAAAAACTGTTGGGAAATTCAATAATTATCTGTTTTAAGAAAATATAGAGTTGTGATACTTGAACATACTTTGGAAAGAAATATCCACCAAAAGATCAGATGTTGTTCATCATTTATCGACTCTTCTTCAGTTCTTACCTGTTTCTCCGGGTTTCCCCACCAAGTTTGTTTTCTTGTTGATCAGTATGCCCGGGCGAGCAGGGGATCCTGGAACAAACAATATCAAACATTATCTTTATCTGTAGAAGATAATCATCTACCACCAGCTGTTTTTCCCAATTTGTAACCTTCCAATAACGGTTGAAACCAGCTCCGTATTAGGGTCATTCATGAAAGGGTATATTTACTGGAAAACAGTGGAACACCCCTTTTACCACCATCAACATAAAGTGCTTTCACATAAGTTTTTGAACATTACACGACAGAAATGCTCTGCTGTAAATCAGATTCAGGCATGTTTCGCCTGTGGACAGTTTCTGACTAAATAAGGCAAAGAGTGAAGCTTTAACAGTGACTTTGGCTCTATTTTCTAGCTAGGTGCTCTCTAATCTCCTGGAAAATCTGTTGTGCTCTCGTAAAGTAGAACTTGATACCCATTTCCAAACACCAAATGAACCTGAAAACATGAACAATCCCGTGTAATTCGTGTGTGTTTTTCTACAATCCACCATAGACTGAAGTCCAGAACCTGCAGCCAATTAAACCCCCCCCCTTCTCTCATTTAAGGAGAAGCCAAAATTCTTCACAATCAAGGAATTGACCCGGTTCCAAAACTAAATGGAATAAATGCGAAGCCAGAAACATGAAAGATGATGGAGTCCTGAAACTTTTCAGCTTGTAACATGAAACAATACAGACGCATTCCTCTCAATCAGTTACATGTAAATATGTATGAAGGCAGAAAGACGCCAGACTGCCACTAGTGCTGTGCTTTCCTGAATATTTGCTGTTCTTTTAAATATGGTTTGCTTGAAATTATTTGGGCTTCAAAGAACTCTTTTGCTTTCTTGGTTAAAGCTTCTATTATTCTTGAAAAGCTAAATTAATAGTTCCCTGTCAACAAAACATGGAACCATTAGATCTACAATCTGTAGAAAATTATTCAAAGGAGTGCTTTATACTGGAAAGTCATAGTGGAAACTGTGCTGTAATTATATCAATGCCTAGTGGTTACAGTATGAGACTAAATGAAATAAATATTGATATAATTTTCTCTTTTCACACACAAACAATCCTGCAATAAAAAGCAAACAGCGGTTTCCACATTCTGATGAAAACTGCTCAATGCACGCCATGCTGTCCTGGTTGCGTGAGGGTTTTCTAAACACAGCATCTCTGCAGCAACATGTCTGAAGCTCATCGCGTTTACAATGTTCACAATCAAGCAAGAAGCAAAGGCTGAAGCACGTGGACCCTGGACAGGAACATTTAAAAAGCACTAAAATAACGCCAGGTTCATCACAGACTAATTAGAAGCAGTTTCTTCTTTCAATTTGTGTGGCAAGAAAAAGCGCAAAGCTCTGCAAAGTGAGGTTCTTAAAAAGTAAGCTAACGGTCAGAGGAGCACATACTTTCCGAAAAGGGAAAGTATTTTCCACAGACTCCGCCAAAGCTTCTGGCCAAAGCTTTCAAGCTGACGACGGGTAGTTTTTTTCGTGGTCCTTTTAAAGATTTGCCTCTGGACACTTAACACGACCAAACCATGCAGTCTTGGCGGTGTAGAGCAACTGAAGCGCCAGTCAGCAAACGGCATGGGCAAGTTCTGGGTGCAGACAAGCGAAATTCATGCCTTTACCAACCATAAAACCGCTCTTCAACAGTGGGACTCGAGCGGCCAAACACCTCAGGGAATTCAGACTTCTTGTCCTCCAGCAATGAGTTGTTCACTGCAGCGGGAGAGGCACTGCAATTAAAACTGGGGTCTGTCTTTAACACTCATACCTTTTGGTTTATCTGAACACTAAATCACTGATGCCAAAAAGACTCCTCGAGCATTCCACTGTTTTGCACTGTTATCACAAAGACCGGGAAGTTCCTATCAAAATGTCCTGGATCAACATCTATGTAGATGTTAACATACAAAAGTCAACAGACCAATGGAAGACACCAAAAACCAGCTCATGCCTGCTGCACAGGACGACCATGCACAATGTAAATCATCAATGCTTTTATCTAATAATCTCTTGAATCAGAATCCCTACCACAACCTCAAACCCAGACGCATACACACACCCCCACCACCAAAGGGAACACAGAGTGACTCTATTACTGGACTTATGTAACCAGCTCAAATAATCAAGCTCCAACTCCAACATCCACTTGATTATTTGAAGAAGTCCTTGCCAGAAGCTGAAAACCTGCAGAAGCTCGAGTTGAGACAGCAAACGTGGGACAAAAGGCAACATGGATGGAGAGACTGATGGATGGATGGATGGATGAACATAAAAGTATTAATAAACAAAATGGATGGAGACAAAAACACCAACATGAGCTGCAGCGGAGGTGAAGATGCTGCAAGAGCGACTGAAGGGTTAATCATGAAACACAAAAAGACAAACAAGGTCTTTTTTACCCAGTCGAGGTCTGGACCATAAGGCTGGTTTAGGTGGGGAAATGCCCCGGTGTGGCTGTCCGTTCACTGTCGGGAGAAAACTGAGTGTTATGAAGGGAAAGAAAACTGAACCCGACACGAGAACAAACCTTCAAGTCACTTTGTGTAACATCTCACTGAAATTTCTAATCATATGTTTATCATATTAGTCAATCAAATTTTCATACTTTCAAATTTAAACTTGAGGACTTTGAGTCTTGAGTATATATTCGGAGCCTTACGTGATCGCACAAATTAACCTTTCAAACTTTAGGTAAAGAAGCTTAAAATGGACTTGTTTGGTTGTTCAGCTGTGAGGTTCATTTAGCAGGTCGCAGTTAACTGACACAAAGTGGATTTGAAAGCACGTAGGTCAGCAAACAAAAGGCAAAAACAAACAAAGTGTTGAAAATAGATGGGAACCACAGTGTACAGACAAATTCAACCAGTTGGGATTTTCTTTCCGTTCCTTTGAAATGAAAAGGATATTGCAGAAAATCATCAAATACAGAACCAGGATCCAGTGAGGTCAACACCAAACCAATCCACAACCCCAACGTCAGCAGCTTCACCTGTGTGTGTATAAGTAACAGGCAGCCACAACCAATCGCAAACTGAAGAAATGACCAGTCAAAGAATGACCAATCAATGTTTAATCTGAGGCTCCAAGAGCTGAAACCGTCACTGTACTGCGCTCCACAGTTACTGTTGATTTAGATCATTGTCTCAGGGCTGCACTCTATAAAGCCTGGTAGGTGTCAGGAGGAACGTTTTTGATAAATCGTTCCTTCAAATTACTAATTTGTGCCCTTGAATGAATAAATAATATCCTCAGATTGCTTCTGTCTTCAAGAGGGCAGCAATACACCTTTAACATATGATGTCAAAGAAAATAAAACATTGTGTTACACGAAAACTACAAACTAAATATCTCAGTCCAAGATCAAACTGAAAATAAAGCAAGAAAGTTAGGAACAGTCAAGAAACAGGTACAAGGAGGATTACCCCCGAGTATCCCAGAGGTCGGGGAGGAGTTACTGGGTCTAGTGGAAGAGTGAGGCTGTCTTAGGCCATTAGAGAACGGAAAGAGTGGGTTTCTTGATGCAGGCCTCATGGTTCTGGCAACCGTGGTAGCTGCTGGGTTGTAGGGCTGCAAAGGCAGTGATGGAGAGGAAATTCTTTTGCTGCCTTGACCTAAAAGATCAAAAACAGTTGCAGTGCCTGTGTTACAATCTGATCTCGTTTTTATCTAAGTTGACAGTCAAGCGAGCTTGCAGCAGCCCTGAGCGGTGATGTTAGTGATGAAAGTTTTTACTCTAATGGACCATTAAAGTCAATGCAATTCTATTAACTAATGAGTTTGATGGGATCATGATAAGTCTTTAAGCGCTCACAATCTTGGGAAACCACAGTCATTTAAGCTGCTAATGAGTTTTGATAACGCAACCATGACTGTAAGATTGTGTGATGCATGCAGACAGTGGAGGCCATCTTGGATGAAATGTGTTTAAATGGTGCAACTCCTGGAGCGAGCAGCCAATCCTGTGGACAAAAACTTCATTGCAAATGTATCTGGAAGCCGACTGGAAGCTCGAGGGAACAAGATGGTTGCACATTAACAGCAGACAGACAGAAAGAGCAAGACTGCCTTTGATTGCAAGACACAGGAAGTATTTCATGAGGTCATTATTACCCCAGTTGTTAGCTTTGGCCCTCTCATTGGCCAGAGCTGATCTCAACAGCAATGATCCATCCTGTGATTTGCCAAAAGCTGTGATGGAAAGAGAAGGTTTACCACTACAGAGACCTGACATTCACAACCTGTCGAATTAAAATCAAAATTAGAAACAATACTTATTTATATAACGACAGCCTGGGAGTTCATCATAAAAAGAGTACGCTTTGAAAAAGTTGAAAGTGTTAGGCGCAAGAAGAATATATTTCAACTGTTTGCAGATGACACTCTTATTTTCATGGAGGTCCTACAGGGAGTCCAATAAAGTCACACAAACATTTTCATTGTGATTGAACAAATTGTTGAAAATCACCATTGTGAAATAATATAGGTGGAAATTAGCACCTTCACTTTTCCAAAAAAAAGTGTGGCTTTTTTAAAATCATGATTACTTTTTAACTTTGGCAGACACTCTTTGTTGTACAGAGGCACTACTTATCTGATTTGTCTTTCAAATACAGCTTTGCATTTTAAGAGCCACGATTTTTTTGCTCCCAAATGTAAAACAGCAGTCAATTGATGAACCAGCCAAGTCTATAAATCTTTTCATGGAGGTCATTAGACTTAAAGACACAAAGTCAAAGATGTGACGTGATTAAACCAATCTTTCAAATATCACTGTTACTTCACACTCAGCAAAAAAAGGACACTGGAGGGTATTCTAAAAAGGAAGGTTTGGATATTCGAGAGCCACATTTTGGTAATTCTTAAGTGTAAAACAGCAGTTAATTGACAGCAGCTTGGCCTTTAAAGTGTAATTGTTTGCAGATGACACTCTTCTTTCCATGGAGGTCGTAAATAGGGCCTGTTAGAGATACAGTAGCATTCCTTTAACTATCAAGGGGTAATTTTTTATGGTCTTCTGTCTCTGTAGGTGCTTTACAGCACAGTCAAAACATCTACTTTGTGACCACAAACTGATTTTCATCAGGATTCAACTCTAGCTTTCCAAAACGTGGCGATTATTTCTCAAAAATGTTAATAAAAAAGGGAAGTTGGTAGGTGGAAATTACCAGCAGGGTTATGAGGCTTCTCAGGTGGATTAGTGGGTGCCTTAGTAGTCTGCCCCTGAAGTGAGTCGCCATTGGAGGGTAATTTAAGGAGTGGGGAGGCTGTGGCGTTGGTGGGAGGGGCTTTGGTGGGCAGGAGTTGGGGGAGGGCAGGAGGACGATCCGCTGGTCGGTTGGTGTCGTTTCTAACAGTGTATCCTTTGTCTGGGATGAGAGAGGAGAGAGGTACCGTGATGATGGGAATCTGACCCTCTATGGTTTGATTTTTGTTTTGGGCTGATGGACAATAGACATACTGTATTTTAAATTCAACAGAATGTATGTTGATTCATCTCATCATCTCAAACACTTGTGGAGAAATAAGAAAAGTCACCATGTCTTTGAAAGGTTGGAAGTCTTTTCAATTCTCTTTCAAATAGGACTGGGTGTCGACCCTTGACACTTTTTAGTACCATTCAAAATTAACTAAAACTGTAAAGTGCCAAAAACTGTCTGATGACAAGGGTCTGATGTATGATCTTGCTGACTTATTCTTTAATCATAATCTTCCTCATTTACATAAACCTAAATTCTGCCAATTTTAGACTGTATTTTATTTAGGCAAAGGACTTTTTTATATTCTTCAAGGTAGGGTATCTAAAGAAGTACCATTTTATTTTTTATTGTACCAAAACTCTGGCATCATATCGGCCCCAGCCCTTCTTTCAAATGGGATTCTCCAATTGGCAAACAAATGTCCAAAGGATTCGGTTTTGGTCCCATGATCTTGTACCTCATAGAAATACAGAACATCCAGAAGACATCATACTTGTGAAGAGACAGAGGGGACGGGAGTGTTGCAGAACGACTTGTGTTGTCTTTCCCTGGTGGGAAAATCCAACAACGTCTGCGTCTGAACTGGCTGACATGCAGTCCTGTCATGCAGACTGATCGAACATGGCAATGATTTCATGAAGCAACCACAGTGAGGACTGAACACAGGAATAGACAGACAGACAGACAGAGGGACGAATGGATAGATGAAAGGTCTATAAATCTGTAAATGACTGTGACTGAGGCAGGTAGGATATTTACCTTGTGTACCTTTTGCTACTGTTTGCACTCTCTGGTTAGATGGTGCATTTTGTTGTACTTGAATTTTATCTAATCTACTGTGGACGGTCGCCAAATGAAACGAAGGAGCTCAGAAAAGAGTCCAAAATGGAGGAAGCTAACATATTAGCTGTATTGCAGTAAGTGAAGTAAATAACGCTGCTCTGTTGGAGTGAACTGCTCCACAACAGAGATGCAGCATGGTACGTTGATTTTAATTAACCAATTTTACTACTATTGTCCAGTTAGCTGGCTAGCACCAACATCTTACTAGCTCACTAGTATGTTAGCGGTTAGCTTGCCAGCCACATTAACTCACCAACCCGCCTTGCAAGTAGCCACAACATCACCGATTTCTAAAGGACATCTGAATGAAATTATCTGATGGGCACTGAGGACTTAATTTGAGACTTAATTTGGGAACTTTTTACAATTACAGTTTTACTGTTACAGTTTTTACACTGATATTCAGCCGTTTCAGACTGGATACAGATCTGGAGATAAAAAAGATAGAAAAGACAAGTGACGATAAGACAACAGAACGTTTTAGGGTGAGAGAAGAAAAGCAGAAGAAGAAAACTGATGGATTCAGATGCACACATGAAGCATCGCTGCTGTCACATGACCTTCAGCAGCGCGGTTTAAAAACCAGCCATGGCTACGCTCAGGGTAGGCGGGGCAAAGTGAACTTACTCATAGCACCTGACCTCCAGTGACATCGTCTCCACGCCTCGTATCGACTTTCTAACTGGGCTCAAGGCATGCTAGCATGCAGCCAATCACAACAGCTGCACGCCCCCAGACCCCGCCCCCTCCAAGGTGCATCACTGGGCTCAGCCGAAGCAGGTAGAGACAGGCTGCGAATAAAGCTTGATGATAAAAGAGCATCTTTCTTGTTACCGAGTGACACATGAGGCCATTTAGGCTCAGCAGAGCCGGGCACAGGTAAAGTGTCCTGGCGGCTCTCAGGTGGCGCTGTGGGGAATAATATGTTTGGTTTATAGGAAATAAATATCAAAATAAAAGTAGTGAAAGTTGTGGAAAAAAATAATGGATTTGTTTGGAAACCCAGAGGTCGGGTTCGACTGATACGGCCTGAAAATAGATTCCACTTCGTTTAACACCAACGTTAAACACAGAGTGAGTGAGTGGAGTAAATGAGTATCTGTTTTCTATTGGTTAACACTTTTCATGACACGTGATCTGTTTCACCAGAATTTAACAGCAGGAAACATTTCATTGTGTCTTTAAAGAAACAAACAAGTGTCATTTTGTTGTGTCGTAAAGTTACGACAGCATTAACCGAGGCTACATTTGTTATTTTAACTTGTTAAAGAGACAGACAGCTTCATTTTATCAATCACTCCTTTTCAGTTTGTCAGGTCGGAGTCTGAAACCACATTTCATATTAATCACAGCTGTCCAATCAGTCGAACCCGACTGGGAAGCTTTTGAGGTCAAACAGTCTCTGCAGCCCTGAGTGAAAGAATAAAAAGTATGACAGGAAGTGATGTGCGGAGGGAAGAAGAAGAAGAGATAATCACCAAAGGAAGTGCGAGGTGCTCCGGGGAAAGCCGGGTTTGTGAGCAGAGGAGAGAGCCGAGACTGCGTCCTGTTGTGAAGAGCTGCGAATGAGTCGACACGTCACAGGAAGTAAAAACAGTTTCAAATTAAAGTCAAATTATCTTCTGCAGAGTCGCTGACTGCTGAATCAACAAAGTGAACTTTAATTTTTATTATAAAATATCTCCCAATTATTCCACTTTCATTTGATATGTTCTCAGTTTTTATTTGATCTTTTATTTTATTTGTGTTGTGGTCATAAAAGGAACCAGGATTATTGATCATGTGCAGACATCTAGTCCTAATGGCCCTTTAAAGATCCTGATAGCTGAAATGATTCATGGGAGGCAGTAAAATTCATTTAGAAAATCTGACAGTTTTGTGTCTTTTTATTAAAATTTATTTCATTTTTGTTTCATTGTCTGTTAATCTGCATGCTTTTGTTTTCTGAGGACGGCCTTAAAAACCAGATGGTGCTTCTCCTCAAATTAAAACTTTTGAATCTGTTAATGATCATTTTAAGGTGTTATTGAGGTTAAGAGATTTCAGTTTACATCAGGGCTCTGAAACACTGGATTTACCCAGATTTAGGCTTAATGAATGGGCTGTAATATATGTGTTTTCTGCAGGGCTTAAAACCCCTTAAATCGGATTAAATTCAATTAACTATCAATGATAATCTTGATCTCTGATTGATCTCTGGTTACAGTTTCTAAATGTGAGGATTCGCTGCTTATCTTTGGATTTCTGAAGACTCACTGTGGCACTCTCAGTTTGAACTAAATGATCAATCAGACAAATCCAGAGGTTAATTGATAGTAAAGTTGCAGCACTATGATCTGTCAGACTTTGTGATGTGTCTGCAGACTGCAGAGTTTCTAACCAGCCTGAACACGCAGTGACGTCTGTTCATTCTGTTTTATCATCATGTGAACAGATGCAGACTGTACATACCTGCTATTTACAGATTCCTTGAATAATGTCAGGCAGAAATAACGACAGAGCAGCAACAAATGCTGCCTGAACAAGTTCAGTAAAACTGTGAAGAAGTCTTACCGGGCCGAGGAGGGAAGAGAGCGTGCGGCCTGAGAGGTTTCTGAAAAACACAACAAATCAACTTCATTTTAAAAAACAATCAAAGAAGATACGTCAGGTGTCAGCAGCAAAACCAAAAAAAAGACAAAATAATAAATAAATAAATAAATAAGAAGTAAAATATAATAATAATAATAACAAAATAAGAATAGAAATAAAAATACAAACTATACAAGAGCAATTCAAGTCAGAATTAGGGTTATTAAATCATATTAGACATGTTAATTAAAAGGAAACTTTGGAAAATAAAATATATTCAGCATGACAGACAAAAAAAATGTAAAAAGTAAGTAAATGTATTTTCTTACTTTTTACATTATAAAATTGACAAACATTTCAATGAAATTAATTTTTTAAAATTAAAATCTGACTTTTTTTTATCTTTAAATCAAGTAAATAAAATGAACTTTAATTCATCATACATAACAAACACATAAATGCTAAATTAAATATCAGTTTAATGAAATGGTTTAATTTTAATATTGGCAGCCACAGACTTCCATAGCTCAGACTAAACAGTGTGAATAAACAGTGTGAGCACATTTAAACATGTTGAAGGTGATAAATCTGCTGTGAAACAGGAAGTCTGTGCAGACTCTAACACGTCCTCGACCTTTGACCCCTTTAAGAACAAACACATCGACCTGCGTGTCTGCAGAGAGGCCCACTGGGAGCTAAGCCTGACAGAAATGTATGCAGTTGCTGGTCTGAAGCAGCTTTTATTCTGAAGATACAGAAAGCCATACTATTTCAAAAATAAAATGTTGGAAATGATTCGTGTTTGTTTAGAGTCATGGAGGATCCTGGTGGTTCTTCGTCACAGTTTATATTCACGTATAAAACAGGTGAACGCAGCAGGTTACATACCATCGGCTTTGCGAGAGGATTTCGCATCTTGTACGGCTTCTGTGCGTTCTTATCTGTGAAATACAGAAAAATCAGTGCAGCAGTGTCAGTATGTACTTTTATTTAACCAGGTGGGTTTGTTGAGGAGCCAAAACAACAGACAGACAAGTAAATATGATCAACATATTTGGCCTGAAATTCAAAGCACAAACCTCTGAGCAACATTTCTGTGTTACATGAAGAGTGTTAAAAACACAAACCCACCGGATGATCCAGCAGGCGAGAGTAAAGTAACAAAAAGACACACGAATTGCACCTGCCAGGTTTTGTCCCTCAGAGAAGAAGTTGCCAAACATTTCAACATGTAGTTGGGACCTGAATCAGTTTCATGAAACCCAGAAGTCTAAAAAAACATTCACTTTTCAACCAGATTGTACCCTGAACATGGGCGGGTTATAACTGAATTATCTGCGGCATCGAGTATCAAAGACTGCATCGAAAGTACCGAAACTTGGCACCAAACGTCTGATTCAAAATCTCATTGCTATTCTTTGATCATATCGTTTCTGATTTTAATCAAAATGTTGCCTTTAGACTTATTTTATTTTGTAAACTCCGGCTTTTAAAAAGGCGAGTTTTGGTTGTAAAACTGCACCCGTGCCACCTCTGACTGAATAGTCGTTTTGTAGGTTTGCAGAAATTGCTGTGAACGTTCCTGTTTTGTCTCCACACAAACACCACTGAGATTAATTCGAGTATCTTTAAGTTTGTGATAAAGCGGGTCCTCCTTACTGCCCATGTTGGTGTTGTGGATGACCGGTTTGCTCCACATGCCGCTGCGGTCGTCCTTGTTGGAGCGGACGCCGAACTCGTAGGGTGTGTTGGGTTTCAGGTTGTCGATGACCGTGTCACTGGTTGGGCAGGTCTGATAGATCCACTTCCTGTTCCTCTCCCTGTAGCGGATGGTGTAGAACCTGAAGGCAGAGTTATGATCAAAAGTCAGGTGAGTCGAACTGCAACAAGGTCTTAAACAGTGGGAAGGTGGATGGACCTCAAATCGCAACATCTTATAAAGCAGATGTGGCTAACATGTTGGCAAACAAATCATGAATACATAAATTAATGTCTGAACCAAATTTCATGACAATACATCCAATAGTTGCTGAGATATTTCACTCAGAACCATAAATGTGAACCTCATGGTGGGGGCCATGGGGACTATGAACGTCTCTACAAAATGTTGTGCTTAATGTGTCCATTAAGTAGATGTTGAGATGCGTCACTGAATAAGTGAAAACTTTGACCTGCTGGTGGAGCTAGAGGGATCACAAAAGTCATTAGGATTCATCCTCTGGGAACCACAAACGTCTGAACCAAACTTCATGACAATCCATCCAATAGTTCAGTTTGGACCAAAGTGGAGCGACTGACTGAGGGAGTGAGTGCCATTAATAGAATCATGCTGCTAGCATCTCTTAAAATGTTGAACATATTCTGGGGTTTCATAAAATCGTTGAATATTGATGTTCTTGTTGGAGAATGAGTCGGGTACGTCATCACAAAAGGCTTCTTATGAAGCTGCTAAAGGGCCCAAAACTGAAGGCTCAGTGTGTTCAACTGCATCTGGAGCTTTAAATTAAGAAATGAATTCATCAAAGTTTCCCGATCACAACACCGAAGGCCACTGAAAATGCCTTCGTACAGTTTGTTGACTTTGGCGAATGGAGTTCAGCGCCTAGCTAACGCCTAGCACTCGCTTGTCAGGCTAGCAAGACCCTGAGGTGCTGGAGAACGACAAACGAATGACATACACAAGCCGACGCCAAGACTCCAGCCCATGTGGTTTCTCTCTGGCCGTCTTTAGCCGCTGTGACCTCAGCGTGGAAACGCCTCCCATTAGGCGTTGTTAATTCTGGCGGACGATCTCCACTTTCACTCCCTCATGTCGTGTTTTTCAGAGCAGAACTCCAAAAGCTCAGAGGCAGCAGCCAAACACTGCACAGAAGGAACTGACATTAGCTTTTAATAAGACGCCCAGAGTGGCAGAGGACGCCTGGGTCAGACTTTCCGACGGCTTCTCCAACTTATTTGACAGGGAAGGAAAAAACGGCTTATTGGAGGCAGGAGAGAGCGAGAGCTGATGGAAAAGAGAGTCGGTGTAATATCACTCAACACACACGGGCGCTTCAAACTCAACAGCAGCAGAGTCGAACCATTCGTCACCTTGATTGGTCGAAGGCTTGGCTGGTCAACACAAGAAACAAGTTTGGGGAAAATGTTTCCTCAATGGCCGTAAATACATCTAAAACACATGAAAGGAGGTAAAGAGCTTTCATGTTCAGCACACCAACGACGTCCTGTATGTATGAATGGTTTTATGATAAATCTATAACATGTGTGAGGTACTTTAAGATGTAGGTGATCTTATTTTGTTGACACTTGATTGGCCGTATTTCATATTTTACCACACAGCAGGTCAAAGGCTCCTTCACATCACTGACAGATGTTTTTCATGATTTCCTCCTCCAGCGTCCAGCACTCACCCGTCCTCCAGACACTCGTTCATGATGTTGCCTTCGTAGGGCGTCTTCAGGTAGTTTCCCCAGGACAGCAGCACCGCCGTTGGGCTGACGGAGCCGATCACCAGGTGGAGCGGCTTCTCCAGGTTCACCTTCCCTGCGCACACAGGTGAGGACAGAGTGAGACATTGCGTCATGGTGCGCGGCAGAATAAACCAAACAGGAAGTGGACGGCGCACCTGTACAGTGTTTCTTCACGTCGTTGACTGGGATTGGCTGGACGGCCACCAGGTACTTGGGCTCTGCATCTGGAACAAAATGTGGATTCAGGTAGATGTTTAGATCAGATCACATTTGGTTTCATGGACTTAGTAAGAAATAATGGAAGTAAACAGTCTCTTTGTTTGTTTATCTGAATAAAGTAAAGTCAAGTTTTACTCTCACGTCCTTCTGATCTGCTGGTTTTAATCTGGGAATATTTGACTGTTTACGTTTGTTCTTTTGTGTTTTTCAGTATTTAAACATTTTGCTGCTCTGGAAAAGTTTTGCCTTTATTTCAGAAAGCAGACGACATCTGAGATCACAACAAATTTTGTCTGTTTGGATGATGGGGGCCAAAAATAGATGACCAAAGGGGCCCTAAAGTCCCCAAATTCATTGTGTGTCAGTTGGTTTGTGGTACTTTGATTAATTGCAAATTTGATTGGGGGTTTGTTCCACCAAAACACATTCAAATCTGAAATAATGAACACCTTGAAGCAGCGTTAGATTCCAGAGTGGCACGTTCCTCAATAACTGTTTAATGTCTTGAAGTTTGCTCAGTCTACAGAAAGGTTGAGGAAATATACAGAGCTCATGCTCATGTCTCTCTGAGGAGATGTATATAAAACAATTTGAAGAAATTCAGGGTAAATTAAAGAGTTTAAGATGATGAGGCTCAACAGCTGGTCTGGATTTATGTGGCCATGGGGTGGGGGGTAGAGCAGAGACAGCATCTCCTTTATATTGTATATTAATCTGATCTTTAAGTCCCCTTCAATTGTTTAAACTGACCAGATGCAGAACAGAGTCAAGACCAGCAAGTCCCAAATCAAGTCCAGGTCCTAAACTTCGTGTCCTGCAGCTCGAAACAAAACAGTTTAATAAAAATAAATAAATGCTTTTACATTTCTTTCAGCTACAACCTGTACAACTACAACTACCACTGCAAATACTACAACCTCTACCACCACAGCTAGTACAACGTGTACTTGAACACATCTTCTCTGGGAGCTCCAAGCGTCAGAAACACGTTAAGAACGCTGCACCTTGATATGGAAATGTGCGGCCATAATGATGATGATGACAATGATGATGATGACGATGATGATGTCATGGCGGGCAGAGCAGACGCACAGATGTGAGCGATTACAGAGAGACGAGGACTCTTTCTAAACTTATTTGAATTTCAGGACTTTAATCTCTGGACTCGAGCTGTTTTGGCTAAAAACAAACTGAAAGGTTTCTTCCACCTCCTGCTCTACAAAGCTTCACACTCACTTGTTTTTTTTTCCTGCGACAGGTGGAAACATGACCCACCCCCCCTCCTGACCTCATCAATCACCTGTAATCACCTGTAGGGCCGGGCAGAGTCACTGTCAAGGTTTTTCTTTTCTTTTCCTGTTTGTTGGAACATTAATAAGCTGTTTTGAAGGTCAGGAGGATTTAACACAGCGCAGTGTTTTTATTTCTTTTGTTTTGTTGTAGTTTGTTGGAGTTATTTCTGATGAAGCTGAAGAGAGCTCCAGTACTTTACCCCAGATGCTGATGTTTTTCTTATCAGCTGTGAGGTCTTCATTTCTCTCCTTTTATTATATTTAAAAACCTCAAAATTTGGCTGAAGTTTGTTTTTTCTTATCTTTTAAAGCAAAAACACATAATATGATAAGAATGCCCTCTTGCAATAGAGTAAAACAACAGTTTCCCTGCACAGGAAACAGTGAATTATCCAGTCGCCCTGTTTGTGTTTCATGTGGCTAAAAAAAAACAAAACCCAAAAAGCAGAAACAACCGGCAGCGTCGGATTGAAAGAGTCAACACTGCGGCCGGCGATTCTCCCTGAGCTGCTGATGGATGCTTCTCTGCTGAGGGCTTTTAGCCAGGAAGGTAAACACCACGTGAAGTGTTTAAGCCCTGACACCACAGCCCCGCCCACACGGTTTGATTGACAGGTGACCTCGGGGCAGAAACGGCAGCGATGAGAGACGAGCGACAAAAATGGAGATTAAATTAAAAGTCTCCCAGTGAAGCTCGAACTTCCTCCTGAAACTAAACTGTTTATATCTGTTTATCATTTATCTTCTGGGTTTAATTTAGCCACCAAGCAGAAAGTAAACGCAACATGGAAGACCGGGATGTCTGACTTTCCCTGCAGCACTTGAACACAGCACATCACATGGTGCCAAAAAGTAAAACATTATGAAAACTCATATTTGAATTATTAAAATAAAAGATTCTGTAGATGTTTGGGCAGGAGGTGACCTGTCCACCAAACTCCAGCCAAATTTTGGGGTGTTTTGACTTCTAATCTTGCAGACAAACAGGGAGCAACCAGAGCATGAAGTTAACCTTCATCAGAAAGAAACAATCAGGCTTTAAGAAAAGTATCCAAAAGACCACCACCAAACTTCAACCAAATTTTGACATTTTGATTTAGTATCTTTCCAACATGCAGAGAAAAAGTTACACCCTTTTAAGGACAGGAAAAGTAAGGCTTCCCACAGTTTACAACTTAAAAAAGTATCCAAAAGGCCTAAACTTCAGCCAAGTGTGGAGGTTTTTAAACAAAGTACAAAGCTAATGTCTGTACACTCTCAGCTGAAAGGAAATCAGGCTCTCACAGTTCATACGACATCCAAAAGACAAAAAAACCTCATCATTCAGGTCAAAATGCCAAAACAAGCTGCAATAAGTTACCCCAAAAATCTGCAAGCGTGCAAACAAAATCAGCCTCTAGAGAACACGGTGCTGAAGAACGACTTTCAGCAGGTTTTCTGTTAACCCTCGTTGTAGCCGATGATACGCTGCCTTAAACATCACACCGTCATAACTTTTAGTGCTTTTTGGTCCTGATGGGATAAAGATTGTTGGCCGAGCTTCAGAAAAAGGATCAGAGCCACCTGCTGCTGCTGAGTCCTCTGCTTCTCAAAGTTTCTCACGTTCTGGTTTTCCCCAAAGTGTTTCTGCAGAAACTCACTGTTTCCCACGAGTATGAAGGTTTAGACACAGAGGGTTTAATGGTCACATGCACAGAGAGAAACTAAACCTGCAGTCCACTACAAGAGAGAAATCCTCATTTACTGCAACATGTTGCATTAGTTCCTGTAGAAATTGCTGTTCATGTTTATTAATCAGTTTTTCATCCACTCTCACATATTGGTCTGGTGGTGACCTGTTCACCAAACTCCAGCCACATTTTAGCGCATTTTGACTTCTAATCTTGCAGACATACAGAAGGAGACTGGAGCAAAGTTAATGTCTCTCACAGTTTTACAGATTTTTAACACCTCACTGAAACAATAAACCTCTTTTCTAAGAAGTACAGAAGCCCAGAGAGGACACAAGTAAAGATGATTTTTAAAAACCGCTTTCGTAGCCCATCTTACCCATCTCGGTCTCGTAGGGTTGTCCGTTCTCGGGCAGCTGGATGAACTGTTTGGAGAACATGCTGCTGCCGTAACCCAGAATATAACCCTCCAGCTTCACGTCCGGACTCGGACGCACAAACTTCATCACGATGGTGTCGCCGGTGGCGTTGATCCGAACCTTCATGTTCTGACGCCGCACTGAGAAGAAGAAGAAGAGAGGATGGAGTTTAGAGGAAGAGAAGAAGAGCTGGGTGACAAGATGTGTAGAAGTAAAGAAACTTATGGAGGCTCATTAACGCCAGTAAAAAAACAAATGATACATTTAGGAATGATGAAATAAAAATACTCACTGTAAATTTTTTTTAATTAAATACAACTAAACAACAAGGTTTATAGTGAAAATCCATCCTGCTTGAGTCCGAATGTTACATCTTTTAAATAAATATTGTGATGAAAAGTTGGCGTTAAACTTACATCCATTTGTGTAGCAACACAAAGTCTCATATCAGTTAAATTCTGAAGTTTAAACACAAAATGTAAAAGTTGGACCCACGGTTGTTTTCCATCAGAGTGGATTTGTTTTAAATAATGTTTCTTTTTCTAACAATCTGGAAATAATTCTCTGAATCCTCCACATGTTGTTGCCATTCCAGAGTTTTTCTTCCCTTCTGTTATTCCTGCAGTAGTGCCAGTGAGCTCCGGACAAATCCACTGTTTCCATGCCAACTTTGTTCTGCTAATTAAGTCGCTCTGGTCACATTAGAACAAATTGTAGATAATTACAAGAGAAACACTTTAACAAACGAGACCAATCAGCTGGAGGGAAAACAGGCAGGGAGAGCGTTCTGGTTTCGACTGGATCCTGGACTGATCCTGATCCTGTATTCCTCTTCCTGTTGGAGTCTGAGGTTTGTTTTGGCTCAGAGAAGCTTTAAAGACCAACTGCAGATAAAGACTGATACTCTGCTGGTACTGTTGGTGCTGCTGCTGCAGTTTATTGTTCTTGTAGATTACGGGATCATTTCACCTCCTTGTCTCTCTGGAAATCATTCAAGAAAAACAAACGGAGAAGAACTGAACGATGGCTTCGTTTTCATTGATTAGTCATTTGTAGCGCTGCTAGCAGTGAGGCTAGTTAGCTGCTCCTCCACTCTGATCCACACTGAAACATCTCAACAGCTATTGGATGGATTGTGATGAAATGTGGTTCATCGTTCATGTTCCTCTCAGGATGAACTGTAATAACTTTGGTGATCCTCTGACTTTTCATCTAGCGCCATCATCAGGTCAATATGTTAATGTGTCCAACACTTTCAACATTAGCCTCACAGAGCTGCTAGCATGGCTGGAGACTCTCTTAAATAATGTTAAATAATGTTAAAATGTTAAATAATGTGTTTTTCACGTCCATTTTCCTTGTTGGACACCAAACATCTTTTATCCGTCCTTTTTGTTAACATTAAGAGTTCAAACGTACCAAAGAAAACTAAATCAATTCTCAAGTTGATTATCAGTATCTCTAAAACGTTGTCTGACAGCACACTCTGTTCTGTAGGAAGAACCACGGTTTGATTTAATTTCATGCTCTGATCATTTCTAAGATGGATATCTCATGTAGAAACCAAATATCTTTGTGTGTCTCATGTGTTTTTATGATTTCCCTCGGAGCCTGAGGGCGAACAGTTAATGAACATGTTTGGATTGACCTGACCTCTGCTTCTCCGGGTTCAAACCCAACGTCACGGGCGACTTTTAAAAGTTTAACAAGTACAGAATGTTTCAGTCCCTCGTGGTTTTCTCAGGAACTATAAATCTTTTTATTTTTCCAGGACTCAGAAACAGAAAACCACGACAACCAAACACAGAAGAGGACAAAACTCCACCATTTGACTTTCTAGGTTCTTTGAAACAGTCTAAAACAGACAGTCAGTCAAGTCTGAACTCACAGAGATGAAGCTCATACTGAATCATTCAGTGAGACTTCTCATTATATCTGGGGCAACATTATACTTCCTGTTTACATCCCCAAAGCATCACGGGAACTGCAGACATGAAAACCAACGTCCCGGTCAGGTTTCGACCTCTTCAGCCTGTCGTATAGGGACAACGTCTGACTCAGCAGAACTTGGAGTCTCTCTCCACATCAACGCCGAGCTGGTGGTTTCGCCGTCACTTTCCCATCATTAAAGAGCGTCGACTCGCTCAAACACAATGAAGCTGTTAGAGTTGGCTCTGTGGTTCAGACCGAGGAGATGATCTGACACTTCATGTTCCTCTAAACTGGCTGCTCCTTCATGTGGCTTCATGAGCTCGTCTTTTTGTTTTTTTCACCGTTTATAAGAGCCGAAAACATTCAGTCTGGTTCCTGAAGGATTCAAAACTGAAGGGAAAAGCTTGTCTCAGCATAAAGAGCTTATTAGCTGCAGTGAAATGAGCTCCTGATGTTTAAGATGGCTTTGAGGACTACACATGTTCTTAAAGAGAGACACCGACCTCCGAACTCAACTCCAAATGTTCCTTGTCCTTTTAATGCTAAAGTCTTTTTTTTTTTTTTTTAGTCAAATAAACCTGGGGTCCTTAAGACTGAACTTAAAACTGAGCTAAATATTTCATAATCATAAGAGCATCTGTCAAAATAGCAAAAATACCCTTCTCTCAATGTTAAGAAATCTTAAATTTCCACCAAACTCCATTGAAATTTTGTCACATTTTACTCAGATATCTTGCTGCAGCTATGGGATCGTACAGGAGTTCCAGACCTCCCAAAAAATCATCTTGTCCAGATCAAAACATGAGACATTTGATAATATCTTGCGCACAAAACAAAACCTAATAATTTGGATCATGATTTTTTGTCAAATTCCTTTGTTATTTTAATATTTATAGTGACTTTATTTGCAAATACTTCATCTGTAAGAAAAACAAATGTTACAGCGTTTCATTAAGATTTATTTTCTAAGAACCTGGAAGAAACACCTTCAAGATGTTAAATAAAGTGATATGTCCCTTTAAAGAACTGAGCAGGAGATGATATGAAGTAAAGTTTAGGGGATAAACTCCATCAGAGGAACATTTTTCTGCTGCTGAACTGTGTTTGTTTAGCTGATTAAGTTTCTGCGGCGCCTCAGGCCGCTGCACGGTGAAACAATCAGCTCTAATTATGCATTAAGGCCTCCTGTGAGGAACCGCATGTTGGTCATTAGACGAGTGTTTTCAAGAGGCCTGGATTTTCTGAGAGCCACTTTGTGCTGGATCTCATCCGTCTTGTCCGGGTTTTCTGTGAGATGTTTGCTCCTGCAGATCAGTGTGGGAAAAGTCTGCAGAAAGGTCGACATGCTGGACATGTGTAATCATGCAGCTCATTCTTGGCAGCGGCGCGCAGCCTGTCGAAGGCTTTCCAACAGCAGCTGATTGAGTGGAGGGGATAAAACTCAACATGAAGGACGTCAGGCCCCTCCTCAAACAATCTGTGTTTAACATGGAGGACGGTCTGCACAACATCTCTCTGTGTTGTTTTCTCTCAGAGAGAGGACGATGTGCAGGAGTCAAAACACTCCTGTTACTGCACAGTACACACCAAAGTACTACAACAAAAAGAAATACCACAAAGAGTACCAACAAGAACCATGAAGTCTGCATCAAAGAAAAAAAGAAAAGAAAAAAAGAAAAAAAAAACTGCCACAAGCAACCAGAAAGGGTACAACAAAGTACCACAAAGAACTCATAAAGTACCACCATGTACAATAAAAAAGTGTACAAGAGTACTAACGAACCACTACGAATAATTAAAGCAGCAAGTAACCAAGAGTACAACATGAGTACTATGAGAAACTGCGACAACACTGAATTTAAAGTACCACAGATCCCACTAAGTACCACAAAGAATCATAAAGTTAAACAAAACAAGCAAACATAAGGGTTACATGAAAGTACCATAAAGAAAAAAAAAGTACCAAAAAAAGTCATCAAGTGTACTAAAAAGTATCAAACAGAAGCACAAACTACCACAAAGAACTGAAAAAGAAACTGCTACCACAAAGAATCATAAAGTATCACAGTGTACCCGAAAACAATACAAACTTTACAATAAAATATGACCTACTAAACAAAAAGTAAGAACTACGAAGTGTATATTCAAGTACTACTACCATAGTACCAAAGTACCACAAACAACTGTAAAGTGTACAACAACAACACAAAGAATCAGGAGGGACAAACAGCCGGATCAATATTTAATGATTAAAGATCAGTCGATTAAGAGTGTTAATAACGGAAACCTCAGAATGGGGGGGGGGGGGGCTGCAGGTGAACTCTGAAACTGCAGTCAGACTTTCAGCAGCTTCTCTGTTTTCTGGGAAAATGACAAAAAGGTCCTAAAACCAACAGAAAACAAACAGCTGTGAAGGCTGTGTAACTTAGTTAATTAAACAGCTCAACACTCGTCTGTTTTGGGGGCAAAACAGTCCAAAAACTAACAGAAAACAAAATGACTGAGAGGTTAAGGGAGTCTTTACTGCTCCTTTTAGATTCAATTTCTTTAGTTAGACTTTCAGTGGCTTCACTGTCACTTTTGGCGGTTTTTATCTTCCGTAGCCAAACAGCTGTCAGCTGAAGCATCGTGTGCATCAGTAAAGACTCACAACTGGATGTGGGTGTGTCCTGCTGAAACCTGTTGGTAAACCTCCTCCCACATCCTTCACAATGTGTTTTAATAAACAGTCGAAGAAACAAAAGAAACCACGAAATCAGGATTTTTGCACGAAACTTGTAAATTCATTCTTTTACAACATTAATTACATTTTTGCTCACTCAGTAGTTTCATCGCTCATAAACTTCCATATAAAGGAACAAACCCCAAAACACATAAAACACAGAGTGAAAATCTCTCTCTCTCCCTGTCTCCTTCTCTCTGTCTCTCTCCCTGTCTCTGTCTCTCTCCGTCTCTCTCTCCCTGTCTCTCTCTCTGTCTCTCTCTCTCCCTGTCTCTCTCTCTGTCTCTCTCTCTGTCTCTCTCTCTCCCTGTTGTTGTTGGCTGTCTCTCGCCCGGTGAGGTAATCCTCTCCGTGTCACTCGGACACTTTCTGAAGGAGGAGATTTTATCGTCTTACATAACTTTAAAAAGCTCAATGAGACAGAAAAATCACAGGTTAGATCATGAATTAGCCCCGCCCCCCTCCGGGCGAGCAGCACACCTGCCTGCACGACTCAATGCACCAACATCGAACATCAGACCGAAAATCAAATCCACATCACCGTGACGACTCAGCAGAAAACACACGAGAGCTGCACAGTTTATTACAGGCTGTACGGAAGATCAGGCATGCCAAAAATCTCTATTTTAACATTTTAAAAGAATCATGGGATTGTTACACATTGCATTTTTGCACACTGTTTATTTCTTTACAACCATGTTGACGTTTCTTTCCCTACTTTTGTTACAGTTACCTTTTGCACATGAACCATGTTTATTCCCAAATAGTTATCTTGCATCTTCCACCGTTAGCTGTCAATCTTTGCACTTTATTCTACTTTAATTTCAGTCATGATACTGTTTTTTGCCCAGTTCCCTGTTAATTACCTGTTCACCTGTTATTTTTTGCACCTTGCTGTTTCTATATTTATTCCAGATTATTACCCTGCTTTGTCGTGTCATTATCCTAATAAATAAATAATTAAGTAAATCAGTTTTTGTTTCCATGTTTTTTCATGCACTTGCCTCTGATCCTCTGTGCAGGGATGCCGTTGAGGAGAATCGTCCCTTCAAGCAGCAGGACGAGGACTCGGAGGAGGAGAGCGATGCCCGCCATGACCTCTCAAAGCTTCAGCTTCCAGGAGACGAGGATGATGATGAAGGTTTAGGAGGATGAGGAGCGACCAGGAGCTGGACAACTTCACTAAGCGTCTCTCCCTGCAGGCGGTCGGTCTTAGGACTTGTTCAGCTGTCGGACGTCCTCAGTGTGAAGAGGTGGACCACCAAAACGCCAGCATCTATAGCCTCTGCAGGTGGGTGTGGCCTGGACGACATCATCAACCCCCTACACCTTCCTCACATACTGTACCCTCCCTCCTCCTCTTCTCTCTGTCTCTCACCGCCCTTTTTTTTCTCTCTGGACCTCAAACATGAACGTTTTCTTTTTTTCTCTTTTATTCTCTCTGCATTCACCTCCCCCTCCTCCTCCTCCTCTTCTTAATGTGTTGTTTTCCAGGCGGGTTTGGCTGTTTGACACTTTATAATTCATACAGATGTTTGCCAGCAGTGCAGTGGAGGGAAACACAGTGAGAACAAACTGCAGTCAGAAGGTTTTAATTCTCACTACACAGTGAAATTATAAAGTCTGTTTTTGTATTTACTTTAGCGTTTTGTCTCAATCACTATTCATTTTTAGTGGGAAAGTGAGAAAATCATGTCACTGTACAATGAAAACAGTACAAGTGTAAATTCCTACTACCGCCCCCTAGAGGGCGTAGTATTTATGACAGCAGCACAACCACTACACTTCATGGTCATTTAGAATCTCTTCGTGGTCGTTTTGTTTTGCACAAAGTGAGTTTTTGTTCAGGTGCTGGTTGCAGCAGCTGGGAGTCAAACGTGTATGTTAAGGAGGAGAATGAAGGTTTGGACTGACAGGAATGAGAGGAATGTAAATGTGCTGTGGATGTTTAACGTTTCACACAAAAGAACTCAACAAATGACTGAAACGTGTCTGTCAGCGGGCCGCCTGTTCACACACACACACACACACACCCAGCAGCAGTGTGTTGGTGTGTTCGGGTCACTCAGGTTTGCTCCACGTGCTCGCAGGAAAGCTCGTGAAATCAGAGTGTCCTCAGTGTCCTCGGTGCCCCCCCCCGCTCCTGGACCACAACATCACACACACACACACAAACCCCACCCGCATCCCAACACATCCGCCCGCTTCACACGTGCATGCTGGGAACAGCCGCAGAGCCAAAACTACTGACATGTTTTCTCCGTGTTGGGGGTGGGGGTCTGAAGGGAAAACCCGAACCCTGGACCTGGACTTAGTGGATGCAGTTGGTCCAACACGTGCCGTCACATGCGACAGGATGGAGGGAAGGTGCGGCGCTGCCAAACAGCAGCTGATGCACAAGAAGAAGAAGTGAATATTTATGTTACGCAACAGGACAAAAGAGCCACAAACTAAAAGAGGAAACTGGTGACAGACGCTCGTCAGTCGCCAGCAGGGGAAACTACGCTGTGACGAAAGACAACAAGGTGTCAAAATACAGCTGCAGTATATATATATATATATATATATATATATATATATATATATATCTAACCTTCACTGTGTTTATGGATGATTAGCTCAGGAATGCATCAAGTATTAGAGCAGAGACAATGAGTCAAAGGTAGACCTGCTGCCCCCAGTGGTCAGCTGCAGTACTGCAACTACAACTAGACAGAGTACAGTCATGCTAGCAGCGGTGCTTTGAGCCAAATGCTAACATTAGCATGCTAACGTGCTGCGGTTTAGCAGGTGTAATGTTTACCAAGATATCTGGTTTCTACATGAGATATCCATCTTAGAAATGATCAGAGCATGAAATTAAATCAAGGCGTGGTTCTTCCTACAGAACAGAGTCAGACAACATTTTAGAGATACTGATAATCAACTTGAGAATTGATTTAGTTTTCTTTGGTACGTTTGAACTCTTAATGTTAACAAAAAGGACGAATAAAAGATGTTTGGTGTCCAACAAGGAAAATGGACGTGAAAAACACTGAAACATTATTTAAAATAAAGCAGACTGAGAGCGTCTCCAGCCATGCTAGCAGCTCTGAGGCTAATGTTCATCATGTTCACCATCTTAGTTTAGCGTGTTAGCATGCTGAATGTCTTTAGTGCTGCAGGTATTTGGTCATAAACCAAAGTGTTGGACACGTTAGGACAGTGGTTTTGCATAATTTTGGTGATCCCATGAATTTTTCTTTGGCGCCACAATCAAGACAAAACTTTCAATTTCATGAAATGTCCTGATCCCCGGAGGAATCGACGAAAACGTCCTCTACTAATGACTGTGTGGAACTGTAGGGAAACTAAACCAAAACATCTAACAGAAACATGTAAAGTACATCATGTAAATTTAAAGAGCTAAAACACGTTTTTGTCCTTTGAGTCTGGTGTGTAGAAACTAATTATTTTGCAGTCGATCAGATCTCCATCTTGTTGCTTTGAAGTGTAAAAGTTGCAGCTTTAAACTGGCAGTAAAAAGTCTGACAGCTGCAAACAACAAGCTTCCACACGCCGCTCGCCAAACTCAACACTTGAGCTGCTCGCAGGTTGTGAAAGTTTACTCCTCTCTTCTTCTTTTCCCTCTTTCTCTCTGCGTTCGTAAAGCTTGTTGTTGCTCCTCGCCTCGTCCCGTAAAACTCAAACGCTCCCACATCAAACGGCGGCGAGGCTCGACGGCCCGGACTGATTAAGGACTCTCACAAACATACTCACAGCCCGAGGCACAACGCTCCCACGCCACTCTGCTAATTAGGCTAATGAGGCTAACGGGATGCTGTTATCCTGCAGCCAGTTAGGAAAACCAGTCGATTTTCCAATTAAAGCTGAACTTTAATGGCAAACAAATACATTTACACACAAATCTGATACTATTATCACTACTGCTACTATTACTAATACTACCACTATTTACTACTAATGATAATAATAAAACTTAATGTTTCTTTAAAGTTACGACATGATAAAAAACATACAAAAGCAGTAAAGTCTCGCTCACCTTTCACAGAAAGTGGAACATTTTGAATTAATTTCTGAACTGCAAAAATATCTGTTAACATTAAGTGACATTAAAAAGACAATTATAACTAACGAGCTAACATTTTAGCATTGGATAAAAAAATCACATCACTACTTCTACTATTATTAATACTATATACTATTACTACTAATGACACAAATACAGACTTTATGTATAAAATACAACTGTACGGACGTTAAATGTTGGTCGAGTTGAACCTTTTTCAACTTGCTTGGTGTAACATGGCTACCAAACTAACAGATGCTGCTAACTGGCTGGTGTCATAGTAGCATTAGCCAGCATTAGTTAGCTAGCTAGCTAGCTCTGTTGCTAACCAGATGATAAGTACAATACAATAACGTTAGCGTCCAATGCTAGCTCGCCGTTGCCTCAAAAGTAAAATTACATTAGGAGGGAAAGAAGGAGGATTTTATTTTAAGAAAGGTTTCCATCAGTCTTACTGAATGTTAGATTTTGACATGTTTAACAGTGTATCTCCGCCCTCAGCTGATAGGCCCAGCTGTAAACCAATCAAACGCCTCTTGTGGCCAAAGCGCCGGCATTGACTCGGCATGCTGGAGCCCACGCGCCACCTGCATCGCATCACGGTGCTGAGCGCTGAAGCCAGGAGGAGAAAGGTTATATAACCTCCTCTGTCACTCTGCTTCTCTTTCTCTTTCAGGGGAAACTGTTGCTGCTGTACAAAGCTGCCTTTGTCTGCCGTCCAGCCTGCACAGCAGTGTGAAGACACGAGATAAACACGCTCAGAAGGCTTTAAACAGCCGGAAAACACCTAACAGCAAATATATACAAGCACACACTATCTGATCCCTTAAATCCCCTTCATTTCTGCATTAAATCCAGATTAATTATGCATAATAAATGGAAGAGGGGGTTGTTTGAATTATGGAGACACCAATAATTAAGAGATTTAAAATGCCATTTGTGCAGTTTACAGGGTTATTAATGTGAAAAGACCCATTAAATTGATCCATTTAATGACCCCTGACTGATTTGCTTCATCTGGACTCAATTTGACGATTTAAAGTCCTTTTTATTTTTGCTTCATACATCTCTAAATCCACCATCTGATTTACATGCTGTATCTTTATTAAACAGAAAACAAGAGGGGAAAAAGAAATACAACATGTAAATCAGACAGACTTGGAAGAAAGATTTTTTGCCCCTGCTTCCAGTCCTTGTGCTAAGCTAGGCTAAACACATTCTGGTATGACACCATGTAGCTACAGCATTGTTCATGTTCTGCTATAACACCGGTTAGCTAAAAACAAGAATCACAATGAAAGGAAATGCTACCACAACATTAGCTAGCTACAAACAGCTAATGTAATTTTGGAAATGCTAAGTATGTGTAGTTGCCATAACTTATAAACATATAACATCAAGTTAAGAATTAGCCGTTTTGTAGCTACACTTGCTACAGTTCACCTACATGCTGGAACAAAACATTGTAGCTACAAACGGTTAAGCTTCGCCTCACTTTGCTCTTAAAAGTGTCCATTAAAATGCAAGTTATTTACATTTACATTTACATGCACTTTTCTGCACATCAGACAGATTAGCGTTAATACAAGTTTATACGTCAACATAGCGGCTGTCCTCAGGTTGAGTCCAGACCTGATTTTTAGCTTGTGCTTTATTTGTATCATTTTGATCAGGTGGTTGGTAAAGAAATAGTTCCAGCGCTAACTGCCGCTAAAACCAAAATGTCTACAACTGTTCAATAAATAAACAACATGGAAATCAAACAGACCCTGCTTCCAGTCTTTGTGCTAAGCTAGGCTAAACACAGCCGCACAGAGATGAAACTGATCGGCAGCTAAATGAGCTTCAAACTGTGATCGTTTAGGTTTCCACCTGTTCCTTCTAAGGTTGCGCGATGCTAACACAAGGAAACTGTCAGTAGGTATCACCTCCAGGACGCTCCCTGCCAGCCGCCTCCTCCGGCTCTCAGGTGGCTGCTGGGTAATGAGGTAATTACAGAGTGATTGTTTGGTATTTCTTTCCGAACGCCTTGAACGGATTCCCAGAGACACGTGTGGAGTCTATGGGTCTCGAGCCAGAGCGGGGGGGGGGGGGGTTCAGATGATGGCAGACGAGACAGAAAGAGGAAAGTTAAAAATACAAAGACTTCTTTAGTCCTCGTCTGTGCAGCGTTCAGGAGCTGCTGGGAAACTGGCGAAGAGGCCGGGGAAATGATGACAACAACTCTTCAAGCTGTTAGGAGGCGGTTTTTGAGGTTAACCAAACTTATTTGGAAGACGAATGGTGGCAATCATCAACCAAACTCTCTGTTGTAAACATCCAACTGTGATCTGCTGTACTTATATTTTCCTGTGCCATGAGGGATTATTACCAACGTTTCAGGTGCGATCACCTTCAGTTTGACCTCCAAATAATCTGTTTCCAATTTGTCTGATTGACTGACTTCTTTTTAGTAACATCAATTACTGACTTAATAAAACTATAAAAATAAATGTGTTCCTGAGGTTTACTGTCAACAAACCTTCATGAATTTAACAAAGTTAAACGACTACTATTTCTATGGTCAAGAATGAAACTTTATACTCAGGTTCGGTCCTAATTCTGGCAGCATGGTTTCCCAAAATGTTCTGGATAAAACTCTTTAAAGATCTTTGACTCACCATATTTAAAGTCTGATAATCAGACTGAAGGTACATTTTGAATCATATTCAGCCGACACAACAGCTGCAGTAACGTTTGTCATGTTGATCAATAAATACGTTGATTTAAGAGTTATTTCTGGAAGCAGACGTACAGCTGCAAACACCTCGTCCACACTTGGCATCGTTTTTCTCAATTTTTTAATCTCGAAAAGCAAAAAAAAGGTCTGGAACCAGACCTGAAGCGAGATTTTTAGGGACTCTTTAGGAACCTTTGTAGTAACTCATTTTAAGGTGGTAAAGACACCTGGGCCAAGAAAAGATCTCTGAAGTTCAGCGTATTTAACCCGATGAACCTCGCTGTATTCTCGTCCTCCTGACTCGGTGATCGGACGTTTCTAAAGATGGATGATCATCAGGGCACAACGATCAGGACTCATCCAGAACTCACATTCAAACTGTTCTTTTTGTCCTCCTTCTCTTGCTGCTCAGCTGGTGCAGTGATTTGGAAAGTGTTTGCAGATGTCGCCTGTGCGGGCCGAATGCCACCCCGTCAGCTCCCCCACTTGGAACGTCTCAGGTTTGGAAAGCAGAGCGGAGAAGAGGATGGCTTATTTTCCATGCCAGCTTACATGAAGAAAAGCTCTGTGAGGCCCACAGAGGAGAGAGCGCCTCCTCAGAGAGTTTATAGCAGAATAATCCTCCTCTTCAGCTGCTGGTGAAAGACAGAAACAAGACGACTTCTTCCAGAATTGAAGGAAATCCCCCAAAATACCAGAAAGATTTAGTTATTTAACAGTTTTAGGTTGTATTTGTTTGGAGTTCTTGAACGTTTCAACAAAAAGAGAAAACTGCCTGACAAACTTCTGCTGTTGACTAAACATATCGGATATGGATTAAATCTCTGCAAATTATTTTCACAGAAATTAATTTAAATCAATCTGATAACTGACGCAGGAAGAAGTGGTTTGTCGTGTATTAGATAAATATTTTTGGACTAAAGATGTCAAACAACCAGTCTGCTGCTTTAAGAAGTTCAGCGCTCTCATTTTAGTCCATTGAACAGTTGAATTAAATAAAAATAATTGACTCCTAGCGGTCAAAAAAAGTGCTGAAATTAACTCGCAGACTGCACCGATGTTCTCAGTTTTCTACAAACAAAAGCTGCAAACATTGACGTAAAAAAGGGCATTGAGCTAAATGCTAACCTCAGCATGCTATCGATAATTCTCTAGCTCCATAATACATACCAAATGCATACAGTACGTACTAAATACTCATATTTTTGTATACTGTTTATTGCAGTTATATACAAGAAATCAACAGACTTGACTGATTTTTGCAAACAGGAAACGATCAACAGACAACAAACTGCAAATTCTGAATCCCACAAAGAGGAACTAAATGTTGCTCAGAAATATATTTAGAATGTAAAAGGGACATAATCATGTATTTATGTGCTTTTTGTGTTTCGTTCTTTTAATTTTACAGCCTCTGTGGCTCAAAGTTTTGTGTTAAATACTTCCATAAATACCAATCAGTGTCATATCAATAAATACAGATATCCTGTTGCATAATCAACCATTTTTAAAGAATATTCGTGTCCGTCCATTGTTGCTGACAGGGAATGATGTAACGCTGCAGCTCAGGTAACTGAATCTGTGACCTCTGACCTCTTCAGTCGTCTTCATTAAGGCTCCTGACAGCCTCAGACCTTCCAGACGTCACCTGTTCAGTCGAGCTGCAGTTTGAAGTGACGTCAAACTGTTATTCAATCCCTGAGTTCAGCTTTTGCCCAGCAGCTGAAACACAAGCTGCCTCCCATTAGAGGAAATCGATCGCTTGAAAAAAAAAAACCACTTCACCGTTTGAAGACCTTTTGGGTTTTTTTCTTTTGGTGAAGTCGTTACGCAACCGAAGCTGATGGCCTCTGACAGGAAGGCCGACGGAGTATGAATCCAGACCGAGGAGGGAAACAATCAGAGGGGCACTTGTTCTCGCTGAGGACTGTGTTTCACATTAAACCCCCACACGGCCAAGTCCAGATACTTTCCAGTCGCTGTAAGATAACTGTTCAAAGAGGTACGTGCTACACCAAAACCATTGTGGACCTCAGCTCTGTGGCTTCTCTTCTGACCCAAAAGGTGGTTTTGTTTGAAAGAAAAACCTTCAGCTCCGACTGTAACTCTGGCTCGACCCGCTCACCTTCGTCCTCCTGGAAATGAAGCTTTATCACAACGTTGGCTCTCTGTCGGCGTCTTCGTGCTGTCAGCTCATGTTCGTGCACAGAGGTGAAATATCCTGATGACGATCAGAGGCCGTGAAGCTGCAAACAGACCTGTCAAATCCCAAACCAGTTCCTGCTGCATCCAGGACCTAAATTTTAACCCACAAGGATCAACTGCAGGTTCAGTTTCTGCGTGTTTGACTTTCTGCTTTAAGTTTGGTGTGAAAAGATAAAAGTCAAATGAAAACCCATCCAGCCCTTCAGTGCAAATAAAACTTTACCTTCAGTCTTTTATAAAGTATTTCTTGTTTTATTTGAGAACCTTCACAGAGTTGCCGCAGGTTGCCTGATCCTAACCTGGGACGTTCCTGGCAATGCCCTGGGAGCCGGATCGCATCCTGCCGGGAGCCAGATCATATCCTGCTGGGAGGACACCTCTGAGTGTTGTGATGAAACTGATCAACTATTGATGGAAGGAGTCAGGGTCAATATAATCACTGATACCAGACACCTGATCAACACACACTGAGGACAGCAGAGCCTGAAATGTCTGTGTTTACGTGAACTCCTGCTATAAATTTCATACTAAAGAATGTAAGGAGGCTAGCAGTTTCCCCCTGCTTCCAGTGTTTGTGCTAAGCTATCCTCTACTGAAACCGATATCTGACTCCAAACACAGAGAATTGGTCGGACTCGTCCTTTAAAGCGTCTCAGAGATAATCCCATCATTAGCAGTCGTTGTCCTTGCTCAGCATCAGGTTGCAGGTTTCAGGGCTGTCTGATGGGGGCCGAGGTTAAGAGCTGTCAGAACCTCAGTTTGGCCACGGGGACCCGACAACAGGGAGGAAAAGAGCATTAATGATCCTCTGATTGTCAACATCATGTTCTTCGTCGTCCATGTGCGAGCCACCTGCCGCCGGCAGCAGCGCAACACTCGGCCTGGTTTCAATAACGAGACACAAAACAAACAACTCCAGAGACTTTAATCATCTCGATCCTCCTCAGTCTGGGAGACACGTGGACGCATCACAGATGGTCCAAGGACAGCTGAACATTGGGTTTGTGTTTGGAATTAGACTCTCTGAGGAATTCTGGGAAATGTAGGAAACTCCACGCTGCAGCTCCTGGCCTGAGTCGGGAGGATTTTTCTGCTTTAACTTCAGTTTGTCATTGCGGGCGTCCAGCCGTCCACCGCAGAGTGACGTACAGTCGTCTGTAACAGTCGTAAAAAAAGCTGCGTGCACTCGGACTGCAGCCTGTTATTTCAGCGTAGTCGCACGTCCTGCCAACCAAAACAAACCTCTGGATTCATAATTCAGCCTTAAACAAGTAAAAAGCCGTCTGCTGTTCCAGCCCGCGATCCTTCATGAGCTGATTTAACTGTCAGCAGAGTAAGTCCTGGTCCTCCTGCGGCTTTCCAAACACACACGACCTGAAGGAAGCAGTGAGAGTCACTGTGAAATTAATTTCTGCTGAATTAACTGCAGATTTATGAGCTACAGTTCAGCTTGTTACAGACTGAGAGGTTTGTGGTTTGGAGGCTGTCAGTCCAGAACGATCCGGGTGAAGTTGCAGTATCACAGTAATCCAGTGATAGCAGAGACAAACAGGAGCTGCTGACAGCTCATTCAGCTCATTGTTCATGGAGACTAAATGTAAACAAATATAGGCAACATTATACTTCCTGTTTGCATCCCCAAAGCATTATGGGAACTGTAGTTCCGAAACTGAGATCATGATTATTCCCCAAAAAGAAGTAAGACAAAGAATAAAAGTGACAAAATCCATTGCCTGTTAGAAGCCACCGTTCTGAGTTAAATGAAGTTTAAAATGCCAGACTGACTTCTTCTTCTTCGTTAGTGATCATTTCTGATGCGGTGATGACATAATTTCCTCTCACATTAGCTGACATCACTGTCCACTGAGGCTTCAGTTGCCAATCAGATCTCTTCCTCCTCGTGTCCAGCTCAGAGTCTGGCGTTACATAACTGTGTCCATCATCACCATGGTGACGGTTCTCAAACAGCAGCCGAGCATTGTGGGTAATAAAACAACAAACAAAGCTCCAGGAAGCACCTGACTGTCAGGAGCTCGTCTGAGTGGAGAGGTGATGAAGACGCCGCTCGTCGCTTTGCCAAGACTCCAAAACAAAAACAGATTCGCTCCTCGCTGGAGTTACATCACATAACGGCATCCCAGAATGCATCACTCCCTCAGGATCTGACTGTCTGCAGCCGTCAGGTCTGATCGCCTGACCCCCAAAACATCTGCTGACAGCTAGCTGTGAAGATGATTTAAGACCTTCAGCTTCAAGTTGAGTCGTAAAAGTCGACAGTTCTGACAGAAAAAAGATTAAAACACAAAGGTCAAAGGTCGAGGGGAAGGAAAGAGGGAAGGAAGGAAGGAAGGAGGGGAGGAAGGAAATAGGGAAGAGATGACAAGAACAAAAAGGAAAGAGCAAAGAAAAGAAAAAAGAGAAGGGGAACTAGAAGAAGAAGAAGCAAAAACAGAGAGACCAGAGGAAGAAGAACAGAAGAAGAAACAGAATCTTCAGTGATTGAATCTGATCTGAGTTTAGAAATGTAATAATATTTTTGGCTCATCTCGGATCCTGGACCAGATCCTGGACCGGTTCGGTTCTCGGGGTCATTGAGGCCTCACAGAGGACGACACCAGCGGATATTTGCCGTCCAATCAGAATCAGTCAAATAAAAAGAGCAGAAGAAGAGAGTGAGGAGGTAGAAATGAAAATAAACTCCTGGTGCTTTTATTTTGTCTTCCTGCTCAGCTTTGTCTCCTCAGTCTCCAAAATAAAAGTGTGGAGAGGACGTCCTGTCTGCAGCCTGTTACAACTTCCTCAGTAAAGGTCACTGAAAGGTGTTCGACTCAATGAAAACTCAAATGAGCTCCTGCTACCTTCACAGTCTGATCCACTGAGAGCTCCACAAGCTGAGGAAACTGCCATTTATAAATCAAATGTGTTTAAAATGTGTTTCAACACAAACAAATTCAGGATTTTTGGGTGTTTTTTGGTGCTCCAAAGTCCAAAAACGAACATCTGGAAAGAACAAAACTACAATTAAAATGCTTATTTTCTCAATGTAGTTCTTAATGACAGAGTTTTAAACTTTAAAGGGTTGAAACCTGAAGACAAAGTAAACAAACACTGAACTGAACTTTCTTTCTAACTTTTCCAAACAAACTTTTTGCTTTAAAGAGTAAAAATGTTAAAATATCCAGACGGGAAAATATCCCAACAAGAGAACTAAACTAGTTTAATTGTTGAGTCAAAGAGAAACAAAGAGCTGTGTGATCAGTCTGCGCTTTTACATTCATGCTGGTTTGTTCTGCTGCGAGTTTGTATTTTCTCTTCTTAGGAAATGTTGGAGGATTTAACTTCCTGTTTGCCATCATCTGGATCTGGGTCTCAGAGTGTTTGGCAGTCGGGTTCTTTGGGGTTTCTGGGGATTCCCAGTTTGACTCAACTACAGCTCTTGTAAACTTTCCATACTGATTTGCAGGAACAGAGTACAGCTGATTTGTATTAATGTATTTTTTACAATGTACTCCTGCAACATGACTAAACCTTCAGTAACAGCAGCACAACGTCTGTTTACATGACCGGACTTCCTCTTGTCATTATGGTCCCGAGACTGCAGAGACTGCAGATCCAGCAGATCCAGATCCAGAGGATTTGTGGTCTGTTTGTGGAGTGTTTGAATTATGCTCTGCATGGAGCTGGAAGGAGTTTTGTTGATGAGCTGAGAAATTAAAAGACAATTTCTTTCTGCACAAAGACCAAAGTCTGGTTCAGCACTGGCAAGTTATGTTATTCACTGTTAGAAATATTACAGCAACTTTCTGCACAGACAAACAGCAAAGTGCCTCTTTACACTGGGAGTTGCCGTTTATCATTTTTATTTCCCTCCTTGATAATATCTTATATATATATCTTATATATAAAAGTACATATTTGGAAAACGTTAATATCACAGATTGTAGTGAAGACGTTTGAGAAGTAACAATAGATTACAGAATAATAAAGGACAAAAGACATTTGTTTGTCTATAAAACAACTTAATTTCCTAATTAGATTTGGTTCCTTTTCTACTGACATAATCATCAAATCATGTTCTCGTCGATTTTCATTCTGAGGAGTTTCGTTGCTACTTGAGGAGCATTCTGACCAGAGTTGGCTTCTGTAATCAACGACAAACTAAACAAGTTTTGGGCGGGGGGGCTGATCTGCAGGTGAACCTGAAGAAGACTCCGGCTCACCTTCACAGTTACACAACACAAAGCCTCAAACAGTCATTCCTCCAGCAGGCGTGAAAACACAGTGAGCTCCTCTTTTCATCAATCTGTCTGATTCTGTCGACAGCTGATCTGTCAACACACACACACACACACCCACACACACAAAACCAGTACTGCATGTACGAGTTTGACAGTTTGACTGACAGGCTCCCTGTGGCCTCGTTTACCCAGCATGCATCTCTCTGGCAGGGTGGCCAACACTGAGCCAATCAGAGGCCGCTCAGTTCCTCTTTTTACTTTCATGTCTTCTTGTTCGCTCAGTCATTTCTCTTTTGTACAAAAGGGTTACAGTTTGTAAATGCATTTTCAGCCAAACCTCAAAATATTTGACAGAAGCGTTTCCAGCTGAAATAATCTACACAAACGTCTTTGGAACTACGACGACGACGACTTTGTTTCCCTTCAAACTTAAAAAAGCATTTTTAAAGTTGCAGAAATAGAAACGTATGTAACTGGAGCAGCAGGAAGTAGCAGGAAGTGTGTTCATGTTTACTGCTACATTTCCCTGATGGTATAAACTACAGTTGAGCTTCAAGCTTCAGCTGCAGGTGGTCCTTAAAGTTTTATTGTCACTTTATGTTTCAGTGAAGCAGTGAGACTGGAGATACAAGGTGAGTGTCACCTGTCGTTCAGAGCAGACCTGTACCTGTGCATTCTGGGAAACCTCCATCTGCAGTTTGTTTGTAACCGATGTCTGGTCCCTTTGCTGGAACCAGTAAACACAAGTCTCAGTTCTGATGGGTTCTCACAGGCTGCTAGAAATGTCTCAAATACTGGACCACATGGCCACCTCATCACAGGGTCTCATGGTCCGACACAAGCACAGTACCAAGGTTCCCCGTGGACCTTTAGACTCAGGGTTCATACAGAGTAAAATTCAAAAACTTTTCAAGCACTTTCAAGGTACCTAATCCAGACTCACATCTAAACTGTTTCTATAAATTCCAGGAGACAACAAACTAATAAGACGACAGATTGTGTTTCCATGAGTGACTGCGTCGATGATGAAACACCAGATTATGTTGAAAAATCAGGCATTTTTCAAGGAGTATATTCCAATTAAAGCAGATTCCTAACCTTGAAAGCATAACTGTTAAAATTAGCATTTTCCAAACTTTCAACACTTGACTGGCAGTAACGCGCCAAGTAACGCAGCAACGTGTCAACAAAGACAGAGAAGAAGAAGAAGCTAGTGAACAGGGATGTAAAGAATGCTGGATTTAAAATATTTACAGACTCACTGTTGAATGACTACTAATAAATAAACTGAGAAACTCATGATGAAGGATGGAGGATACTGTAAAAAATAGTCATTTTATTTTAGAAAAACATGACAGTGCCAGCTTCCACTCACACATCATAGCTGTTGTTATTGTCTCTGTTGTTTAATTGGACGTACAGCATAGGAAACAAACACAGTACAAAACACAAAGACAGCACAGGACAAGAAGCCCCCCCCCCACACACACACACACACACACACACACACACACACACACACACACACACACAGAGATATCAGTGAAATGGCTCTTTGGGGAGTGATGAGCCGGTAAGACAAACAAACACTCAAACATACAGCTTCTAAACATCCCACACTAAATACCAGCTGTCAGTCTACTGGATATATTTCACCTACAGTCCAGACAGTTGAGTTTATTTAGTAGAAATCTGTCCAATAAATGCAACAAAGAAAGAAAATTCAAGTCGTTAAACACATAAAATGCTCAAGAGAGATTTTTATTGGCTGTCCTGTGGATGCATTTTTATATCCATTGGGTTTTGATTCTCTGATACCTTCATTTAAATAATTTAGCAAGTCTTTTTTTAGCTCCAGGGTCATAAAACATGTTAGTATAAATTCCAAAGTGTTTTTATTAAGATATCCTGTTCACACAAGTGCAAAAGTCTCAGGTCCTTTGCGTAAACATGTTTAAAACGGTTGAACTTGCAGGCAGTAATCTGAGCGAACAGAACGTCGGTTGGAAAGCAGGTGATGGCTGTTGGTAAAGCTGGCAACACCTTCAGTCTGTTGGCGAAGTGTCAGACCAGATGTGTTCAAGGAGCTCGTTAATCATCACACCTCTGGACTGGACGAGCGAGTCGCACCAATCAGAATGTGTTCTGCGGTCACAACAATATGTATGGCTGGTTGCCAGAGTGGTTAAAAATGTTTCTATGGCTAAAAGTTGACACCTTGGCAACAACCGCGGTCAACATCTGTTGAAACTTTAAAGAACTTTCCGACCACACACACGACTGGTAGGTAGGACTTCTTAAAAAAACATGCACATACAAGAAGACACGGACAGGCTACATGTTCTACACACCAGTTAACACTCCAGCATTGGTTGAGAAATGTAAACATCGTTTGGTAAGCAGCTGATCGATGGCTCAATGATCTGAGTGGTCGTGGAAACGGGAATACTGACGTCAAGGGCTCTGAGATCCTACGCATCAAATCCCAAAGCAGCTAACAGAGTGGTGAAGGCACTGAAGGGGAGCGATGTGGTTTTTTGTTTGACAGCGGTGACAAGCAGGTTGCAAACAGAAGCCCTTGAATTCAAGCTAAAGATGAAAGCCATGAAATCCATTTGAAAGAGTAAGACAGAGGTACTCAGCAGTGAAAATGTGGAGAACTTAAAAAGCAGTGAACTGAAGTGTTACTCCGAAAGGAAAAAGGTGATAAAACAAACAACACAGTATTTACAGGTGGAGATCAGAGGGAAAGGTTAGAGGGACAGGCGACCGTGCAGAGGTCAAAGTTCAGTTCAGGGTCACTGAAACAGGCGACCCGTCCAACAGAAAGTCTCCTTAGAAAATAAACTCCCAAAGGTTTCGCCGTCACCTTCACCTCCAGCTGATCAGACCGAAGACGAACTCCTCGTCCTTCCACGAGTCAAAGACGAAGGCAGGTTTCTGCAGAGAAACACAGGTGTGAGCACAGGTGAACATGAGAGGACGCTCGTCAGACCTCAGCTTCACTTCTCAGATCAGATAAAACAAGCAAAAGGCTTCAGGTTACAGGAACAACATCGCCTTCGTGCCTTGCTTACAACACATTCGACTTGACAATGTTTGAAGCCTTCTGAACTAAAGATGCAGCTTTTATGTCTGAGAACTGATTCTGAGGTCCAACTTTGTCCTGAAACACACAAAACATCTGGACAGACTTCACAAAGGTACCAAACATGTTTAAAACTCAACAATGACAAATAAAAAGATCCAATCCCACAGTAAAGAGTCTCAGCAGGAGATGATCTTCGTACCTCAAGGTCGCCGGCTGAGGACTCGCTATGTGCTCGAGCTCCCTCTCTTCTCCAGTAATCTGCTCCACACAACAAGAGAAAACTGGATTAGTTTGGTGGATTCTGGTCGGCGAGTGATGTGGTCCAAACAGACAACGTCCAAACCACAAAACCCCCCGAATATAAAATGAAAGAAGCCCAAACATAAACAGATGAGCGGAGAGAGGAAAGAAGATTACTGTTTGTATATCTCCACATATTTCAGGTCAGACTGCTGTTTGTTTGGTTATCTGAAGCAACTCCAGAACTATTTTTAAATGTTTTCTGCTTTTCATCAGCTGCTGAAGGAGATTCTGTTTAAGACAGTTTTCACACTTGGTTAGTTTTTGTGTAAATATCTAATCAATATTTTCTAACCAGTACTGCAAACTCCAAGCCTGTGTTTGTGGTCCACGTAAATTTAAACAAGAAGAAGAAGAAGTTTGTATTAAGTTTGTTTCGCAGTGAGTTTTTTTAACTCCATCTTGCAGGATTCAGTGAAATGATTTTAGATTAAATGATCCAATCTGTCATCATTTTATATTGCACACTATTCTAAGAAAAGAGAAATACTGTTTGTTTTGGAGTTAATGTTTTTAAATGTTAATGTTTGATTTAACGTCCTGTACCTTCAAGTGTGTTTTATTTAACTTCATGTCATGTGAAGCGTCTTTGAGTATCTTTGAAATGTTTTATTCTTATTTATTATTTTACTGAGTAGATTGAGAATAAGAGGTCCAAAGTATTTCCTGATGTGAAAACTCTATTGAAGGTGTTCGGTAGCGTCTGGACCGTCGGTTTCTCGTCTTTCAGTTGAGTGAATTTGCAGTCTGTCTGTCTGGAAACTGAAACCTACAGCAGGTGAACGACGAGAGTCTGTAGAGCTGAGACCTGAAGGAGCTCAGGAGGTCTTTAAAGTCTACAGGGTTGATCCTGGAAATCTGCTCAGTCGTTGTCGAGATGTTTTGCTCCGATGGATAAAAAATGAATAAATGAAACTCAACAAAAGAAAAACTGGACTAAAATCTAAAAACAAAGATGAGAAAAGAGGCTGCGAGTCGAACTCGGATTACAGGATTTTTTGGAGAAGCAACAAAGAGTCCAAAATATTTTATTCCCATCTGGACGTCTCAGTGGAGGATACAGGAAACAGTCATCTAGAGTTTCAAAATAACAGCTGATGGATGTTTAAAATGTCTTTGGTCGGTGGTTCAGGTGGACAGACGGTCAGACAGACATGAATCCTGGCTCACCTCTCGGCTTTACACAGTTTAAAGTTTTTTATTTATTTTATTCTACACTTTGTATTTTTCTTTGTTAAAAAGCTCAGTTTTATCATTTTAATTAGTTATAAAAAGATGTATTATTACTTATGATTATACATTTTTTGTTTTAGTGGACATTTTTCTGTTGTCTTGTATTTTTTTAAATATATTATTTATTTAATATTTAATAGAAATATATTTTATCATGATTATAATTTATATTTTTCTATCTATATAATTTCTTTCAATTTTATGTTTTATTTGCCTTTATTTTGGAAACTTAGTGTAGCAAAATAATGACGTATTTTTAATAATACATTTCTTCATTTATTTCTAAATTAATAATAGAAATGTTTACTTGTCTTTTACTTGTATATAATTTATTAATTTTATTTGTCTTTTAGAGTTGTTTTAAAGGTATAATGAAGTTCTGTTCCGTTATTACAGGTTGTTTTTAATATAATCATTAAAAACATAAAATCTTCGTCCAAAATGTATCGTAATGTTTCTCCATGTGAATAAACGAAGCCTAAAATGAAATCTTTTACTTCACAAACAGCCATTTCAACACTCACACTTGAGTCTGTCGTACAAAGTCGGCAAACTGTTGATCTCTGGCACACAACTCGATTATCCTCAGACGCTCCTGGATCTCCTTCAGAGAGAGGTCAGAGGTCAGAGGAGAAAGAGAGAAAGGAAAACATGTTTATGTAACAGTCGGGCTGCGAGGTCAGAGGTGGACGGGTTGTAGACTGACGAGGAGGAGGAGGAGGAGAAGGAGGAGGTCCTGCAGGTAAAAATACTCGTCTGTGTAGTACAAACCTCCTGCTGGGACTGAAAACACTTCTGAGCCAGAAAAACGTCACAACACTCGACCGTCAAACTCATTTTACTGAACCCTTCCTGTGGCTTCAGAAACAGAAGTAAAGTAGGAGACGAAGAGCCAAAGCCTCGACGCTTTCAGCTCCTACAAATCAACAAGCCTCATGAAAGAACCGCTCTTCAGAATTTCGTTCACACACTGAAATCAACTAAACTAAAATACTAAATACTAAAATTACATATACGTATTCTCTTCACCACATCATCATCATCACGACTGCCAACTTACTGAGAGTTTTTTGGCAGGACTTCTGACAGAAAAGATAGTAATAGATAATTATGAAAATGTTCTAGCTGCAACTGATTCTGGTTGTTGTTCCATTTTAATTCTACTTGACTATATTTTAATGTAATGACAAGAACAATGACTATGCATTAAGATGACGGTTCTCTATTTCTTTTTACTGATGACATTCAGCTCTACGTGGAATAAATCGTGTTATTTCTTTCACAGATTACGAGTTAGATCTCACTGGAACAAAGAAAATAAACTGCAGATGTGTTCATAAACTTGGAGAACAGTTTGAACCTCTTTGGTGAGCGTGGTGTTCTGGTAGATGTGTCGTATCTCGTTGCTGCCGAGGTCTTTTGAGTCGTCAGCGCTGACGGAGCTGCTGTACTGGGGGAGGTCGGGGTCGCAGTGGCGGTAGTATGGGGGCACGTCGTCGTCATAGCGACGGTAGTACTGGGCGGTGACCGGGTCGCTCTCGAACATGGGGTTAAACTTGGTGGCGCGCTCCAGCGTCGGCACACTGTCACCCCGTCTAGAAAAGGGAAACATTTTAACGTTTAGGTTTTCACTTAAACTTTTGAGTAAATTAACATGATTCCAACTTTTCTTAAAACCTGAAGCAACCGCTTGGAGGATCAATACAAACATTAAATTGGAAATCAGACAGATGATGTTGTTCTCACCGTAGCGGGTCCTCTGTGTCCTCCCCGTCGTACTGCTCTCGCAGCGTCCTCGCCAGGAAGAAGATGATCCCGGCCGCAACCATGAGGAAACCAGCCACCGAGGCGATGGCAATGCCCACCACCAGCGGCTCAGAAACATACTCCTCACAGTGCTCACCGCGATACCACCAGTTCTCTCCAACCCGACACCTGCAGCAAAGGTCACAGGTTCAATTCCCAAAGATACCATATCTCCTTTTCTGTTGCTACAACATTATAATAAGCTGTGTTGTTGGAAAATCAAACTTAGAAGACACAAAATAAGCAAACATGGATAAGAGACAAAAGGAAATTTGGTCCTGATATTTGATAAGACCGCAGTGTGAAACCTCCTCCGACCTGCAGATGGCACCCTGTCCGGGGATGATGTCACATTTGCCGTCGTTCAGGCAGAAGTCGGGTTGCACCTCGCAGATGCTCTGACACGGCAGACCGTCCACACTCAGATATCCGGCGTCACAAACACACTCGGCCTCGCCCGACCACCGGTTCACCATACACCTGGAAAACTCGTTACACGCCTGGAACTTACAGGGATCTGCCCGGTCACCTGGGGAGGAAACAACAACAAAGACGCAGAAGAAGTTTCAGAGACAAGGACAAGCTGCTTCTGTTACACAGTTCAGGTTTGTTTTTTACAGTATGGTCTGCGTCAACTGAAATAAAGAGCACCTCTGCTAATGTCCGGAGAAATGATGACACTAAAGATTAACTTTAGGAGAGAGAATAGAGGGGCTTTATCACATAGGAAAGGCCACCTGTTTAGAATATCATCTTGTGAACTGAACTAACTGTAAGTTGTCTGTACTGTAACTCTTAGAATATGTCCCAAAAGTGTTCAAATGTCTAACTGTCCCAACTTTAAGAGGGTAATCTAGTCACGGCTACAGAAACCGGACGACTGGGCCTGTGGTGACAGTAGTTATCGGCCCTCGCTGAACAGATCAAGAGATAAAACACCCTGGCTGTGAGAAACCAGATCTGAGGAGCTCTGACATCCTGCCGAAAGGAGTCAGTAATGGCGGTTCAGCATCTGATCTGGATGCCTCCTTTAGCTGAGTGTCCAACTGGGACAAGACCATGCCTCAGTCTTGTCTCGGCATGCCCCGGGAGGAGCTGGAGGACTTGGCTTGGGAGAAGTCATCTGGGCTACTCTGCCAACGCAACGTAGCTAAGCTTCTGAAAATGGATGAATTCTGATATCGTCAGGTGGCTCCAGAGGAGCAGCAGCATGTAACATGGACAAGTAATTACATACTGGGAACATCATCTGTTTCTTATGATTTAACCTCACTGGACTGCTATAGTTGAATCTTTGGAAATTTCTTTCTCTCATAATGACTTTAAGGTGGACTTTATGGTCGACCATGTGCTTGTGTAATGGAAAACGTGCCTTCGGAGAGCAGTGAAGATGAGGAGTAAACTGATTATCACGTCCACAGTGAGTCCTGACCGCAGTGACTCACTGCTGTAGATTAGGGTTATCAGGCTGTCAGGAGCTCCTCTGATTGGCTCAGACAGATTAAAGAGCTGCAGCTCAGCAGAGATGGACACACGGGGGAAATGACAGTAAATCTCATGTTACAGCCTCGTCTCAGCTGCAGAAATCATCCTGCTGTGCATCTCACTCAGGTGTAAATGACATCTGTACAGTTTGGACATTCTGAAGAATAAAATCCACCCAACAAGTTAAAAGTTCACCTAACTCTGTCGCTTCCTGCTATATCAAACTGCCCATCAAACTAGAAGCTGCACAGGTAGTTTCTCTGCAAAGGAAAAATGATTGTGTCTTCATCAGAGCCAAAAAGGACAAAGACACAAGGCAAATCAACATACAGCCAAACTAGAAAAGAAACAATCAAGTTCAAGACATTCAAGGACTGCAGCAAACAGGTTTCATCAGTTAGAAGAAGCCCGACAGATTCAGTTCTTCACTAAGACCAAACAGGAAGTAGAACCCATGCTGCACTGGCACTAGCAAGCTAATCTGCTAGCGTGTTTGCAGCAGCCAATCACCACTGGAATTACTATCTTTTATCAACATTGTTATCTTATAAGTAAAAGTATAATCAGGAAAATGTACTTAAAATAGTAAAAGCTGTTTCAGCTGTATTTGTATAAGCTGTTGGGTGGTTTAAATTATGAAGTACAATATTTCCCTCTGAGATGTAGTGGAGTAGACTCAAGTACCTCAAAATTGTACTTAAATGCAGTACTTGAGTAAATGTACTTGGTTACATTCCAAACACGCCTTTCAGACACAGGGCAGATAAACCTGGAGTGGATAGAAACTCTCTCTCTGGGCTCAGACAGACGGGCGTAAACAGCGGCCATGTTGATTCATCGGAGTGAGTCAGTGTGTGTTCTGCTGCTGCTGCTCACGTTCCTCCCAGACAGATAATCTCAGGTATTAGAGTCTTGACAGGAGTTACTCTGCACACACACACACAGGATTCAACTGCTGAGCATTAAATGTCTTATAACAACTCCAAATAAACACTGTCTGAAGCTACAAACTAGCAGTATTTCTTGTAGTATTTCTCTAGAACAATAAGTATTTGTGACAGGCCTCAATTTTGTGAATTTTGTTCAAAGCTAAGAGAAAATTCTAAATACGACAAGTTCTCTTAAATCACTCATACATGCCACTGAATAACAAATCTGTTAATAGTTCTTGCATGAGGCCAATTGTCTTCATGATTAAAAGAAACCAACATTGACTGTTTGTATGACATATAAACCCAGGACCCAACCATCCAGACTCCCTCCCCAAGAATCTTTATAACAAGGTCACACTACTTCCTGCTTGCTTTACCTTTTCTGGTGTGGACAGTCAGATCGAGTCAATTTTACCTATGTAGCCCCAAATCACAAATTTGTCTACACCCTCAGTTCAGATAAAGAACAAACCAATGGAAAAACAAACCAGGGTCCAATTAGCAGCTCTAGCTCTAACAAAGTGGTCTTGTCTTGGATTTTTGAAGGACGTAGGAGACTCATGCGCTTCTACAGAGTTTGATCAAATAATCTGCATCTTCACGGGTCTTTGAATGTGAGGAATAATCTTCCAGTTTAGGAGACTACTTCAACCTGTTTTCAATACAGATCAACTATATATAAAAACTGATAATTTTCAGTGATAAAACTATGTGTCAATGTCAGCCTTTAAAAACCTGTAAAAGTCGAACTCTTATATATACTTTATTTCAGTCCTACCTGATTCAACGTCCAGTGAATACTTGTCAATGGACAGATTCATGGTCTGGTAGGCGGTGTTGGCGAAGTCCTCCAGGATGAGATAGACAACGTTGGTGACCCCTCTGGGAACTGGCTTACCAAACCTCATCCTGCTATTCACTACGATGCTGCCGTTCCTGAAGTTGAGGATCTCCAGGTTCTTGAAGTTGTTCAGGTTGGACTGAAGGTACGGGACCAGCTGCAAGGTGAAGACAAACATGTGTGAAGAACATTACATATGAATCTAGAAGTTTTATTCACTGAGACCAGATTCTTTGAGTTCTCACCAGTTGTAGGAACCGTTGCTCCAGGGCCTTGTACTCAGGGGAGCTCTTGTTGAAGAGGTCCATGGAGAAAGCCATGTTGGTCACCCTGAGGCTGAAGAACACCGTAAGGGCCTTGCCTGGTCGGGTTGGTAATGCGATGGCATCCAGGTCTGACCCCTGCGCCCCACTGGAGAAGCCACTGCTGTCACCTTCAGTTGCTACAGCGCCATACTGGAACACATCAAAGCTGACATCGATGCTTGGCATGTCTGAAAAATCGTGTTCGAATGGTTGGATCTCGGTAGCGGGGGTGTTGTTGTTGACTTCCTGAAGCGAGGAAGTTGTTTGGAGGATATCGTTACCTAATTCTCTTGCTGAAGTATTTGTCAAGGTGGTACCAATGTCTTCATCCTGTGCTGAAGCACCTGGCAACCTTTCTAGGGCATCCATTGGAGCGCCTTCTGTTTTGTTCACAACAACCACAGATGGCGTCAAATGAGGAGCATCTGTTGGACTGCTCATTGGAACTTCGTCAACATCTTCGTGGTTTGGATGCTCATGGTGAACCGGTTCCTCGTCCTCCGGCGCCGAATCCGACACTCGAGTGAATGGCGAGTCCTTTTCAGGTGAGAGGGCGATGCTGCTGCTGTGGTCTGAACTCACAGATGAAGTGAGGACCGGAGCAGTAGTCGTTGTGGTGACCAGCATGACTTCATCCACAACCAGATCCTCTTCATGGATGCCAACCACAGGCGCCGATGTCATTGAAGGATCAGTGGCGCCAATGTGTTGCTCCTCTAAAATCTCAACCTCATCATGGTCTTTGGTTTCTGGCAGCAGCAGTTTGGGTTTTTCCGTGATTACTTCGAGTTCTGGCGGCTCTTCAGTGATTGTATCAAAGCTGGATTCTTTGACTGTGACTGCCTGGACTTCTACAAAGGTAGGCGACTCTTCTGTTGAGGAAGCAAGAGTATCAGGGACTTCAGGTGCAACAATGACTTCAACATCCTCCTTCTCAGGTACATCTTCTGATTTAGACCCAACTGTAGCCACTGGAAGCTCTATTGCTGCTTCAGTAGTTACTTGAACCTCTTCGGTGGTTTCTTGAAGCTTGGCTGCTGAATCAGTTGGTCCTGCAAAAACAGGTGCCTCACGAGTCCAAGCTTCAGGTCCAGGAGAATCTGTGACTGATGCCACAAGGGTATGTGGTTCAGTCAAGGAGTAGTCGTCGTAGATGCCGGACGCCTCTATTGTTTGCACTGAAAGTTCCACAGTCAAGGTTCCTTTGGGCGAGAATACAAGTGCTTCGGTGGTGGTTGAGTACCGAGGGTCTGTGCTGATGTGCGGTGTAACCAAAACCTGGTCCAAGAAGGTTTCCTCAATGCCTCTGTCCGGTGCTGATTCATCAAAAGCAGGAACTGTTGTTGTTCGCAAAGGGGGAGCATTGGTGAACTTCACATCCATCACAATTAAATCACCCTTCTCTGTGGTTGGCGACTCGAAACCAATGGCCTCCTCATCCTCGTCTTCATCCTCGGTCTCTTCCAGATCAGGCGGTGGCAGCACCTCCAGGCTGCCATCCCCCTCATGGTAGAAACCAGTCCCGTCAGAGGTTGCCGCTGGCTGCCAGGACCAGAGATCAGCTCCCTGACCGTCTCCAGAGAAACCAGAGCCAGATCCTTCATCCAGCGTGACCTCAGAGCCCATTTGAGGTTTCAGCGGCAGAGCAGGGGCAGCTGCAGAGGAGCCTCCAGGGCCGACCGCATAGTGCCCTCGGGCTGTATCGTCTCCGGCTGCAGGAGCATTACTGAGGAGGAACCCCTCATCTTCAATATTTCCATTATCTGTAAACCAGAAAAGCACAGGGAGAGGTTTTACGACTGGGATCTCCCTCCTCAGAGGTCTGATGAAGTTCAAACTAAAGTAAAGAATTATAAAGACCTACATGACCTAGATTACAGTCTCACATCCCAGTGAGAAAACCTGATAGGGTGAGGTTTTAACTGGGTTCAGTGGGAATTAATGCCAGCTCGGATTTATTAAGATTACATTTGCAAAAACTATCATCTTATGACCTGTTTCTTATGTTTTATTTTCCACTGTTTTAAAGGTCATCTGGGGTTCTTTAGATAGAGTTGACTCAAACTACCGAAACCTTTTTGGCCTCTTTTGGTGTTTTTGAGAGTAAAAGACTCAGTTTGTATCATTATTTTGAACACTGTGTAAAATGTTGAGTTTCTGTTCTTTGATCAAATTTGAAGCCTTAACTTCTTTATTCACAAACAAACATTTCATTGGATTGTGAAATTATTTTCTGTCTAAATTATTGATACAAAGGAAATTCGAATGTGAAGCATTGATCTGGAAATTGTAGAATGACAAAACAATCTTAAGGTCAAGGTCCACTTACAAGCTTTTTAGGGAGCTTTTCAACCATATCGTATGGTCTTCATAATCATTTGCAATGGAGACGGATATGTTGACATGTGATCTCAGTCGCTGTTGATAATTTTATCTGCAGCATTTTTAGGACTTCTTGTTTGTGCTGCCATTTTTAATTAAAAGCTGGTAAGTGGACCTTGAGTTGGGATTGTTTTGCCAAAAATTGACCATGTACTCACTCTCTCGTGCTGCTGGCTGTAGGTCGACTGTCTTCTCGGGGAATTCGGCGGCAGGTGGAGGAGCTGTGCTCTCTTCGAACATGAAGACGTCGTTCTCACTCACCACTGCGCCTTGAGGGCCTTTCCACGGGTCGAAGGGGTCAAACAGGAAGTCGTCTTTCTTCAGGAAAATGTCACTGCTGTCCTCCTCATGGCTTGGAGCGTCGGGAGGCTTCTCTGCAGCGAGGACGTTATCCTGAAAGAACAGTTTGTTTCTTTTGCGCCGTAAACGTACTGGTGTTGATGTTAATGTTATTGGATCTTTATTTTCTCATTCACTTTAACTCACCATGCTGTCGAAGGTGTCGGCTGGTCGGCTGGTAGGTTTCACAGCAGGTAACAAGTTCTCCACTGCAGAAAAGAGTCGAGGTCATTAAGAAGTCATTATTACAGCCCTTATATTTCTATGTTGGATCAAATTCACTGTAAGGGAACCGACAGTATAAAAGAGACTCACTGGTAGGTGTGTTTTTTGTGTGAATCGCAGGAAGCTTCCTTTACAGCTACTGACAAATTTCTCCTCTTTCTCTTTGAGTGACAGAATCTTAACCGAGAGTCTAACCAGAACCACGCCTGGGAGGTTCAGTTCAGGGTGAAAAATACCCTAATACCCCTTTTCTAGAGCTGTAGAAAATGTTTGTTCACGAGTACAAACTAACGGAAGTTTATTTTACAGAGCGGAGGAGTCTTGATAAATAAAAGAATACTTTATTCTCTTTCCAAATAAACATAACACTTTTTAGAGACGAGTGTCTGTATCTAAAAAGGAAAGAATAAGGCAGCTCTGTGCACGAGAATAAAGACAAATTAAATTTGAATTGAGTCAATTCTAGAAAAAAGTCAATTTTGCATTTTAAAGAAGAAAACTTGTCTTAATAAAACTGAATGTTAATGCTTTATTTTAGTTAGTAGTTTAGTAGTAGTTCCAAATAATTTCCTTGAATGTTTTCTGGAAAGAACAGGAAAAATAGGAATTTCCTTGGAAGAGCTGCTCCATTTAAAGCAGCAATACATTTTAATTCATTATCAATTTATTATTGAGAAACTTTACTCCTCATATAAACTGTAAGCTGTTGCCTTTTCTCATGTTCAGGTGACCTGCTGTGAACTGACTAAAAACTCTATTTTACATTTAACTGTATTTAATTGAAGTTAATCAATTGAAATTGGAAGTTCCAAATGAACCCAATTTAACTTAATTAACTGTCTCTATTTTACATTTAATTAGTGCCAAATTAAATAGTTAATTTCAGGAACATTTGTAGGAGATTCTTATGAATTTTGTAGGACTTTGCAAACCTGTAAAATAATGGATGTAAATATGAACCTTTCTTTGAATTAAAGAACATTGAATCTCCAGCATGGTACCGTTCTCCAGCTGCAAAGCGTCTGGCTGCGTCTCCAGGCTGCTGTTGGTCATGAAGTTGTCTTTGTGCAGAGCCTCTGTGATGTAGTTGCGGAAGTCAGTGATGGTGTAGACGACAGTGGGCTGCTCGGCAGCTCCGGGGTAATTCTTCTCCACCAGGTTGTTCTGCAGAGAGATGAAGTCTAGCGTGTCGTTGGCGATGCCGCTGCTGTCCACTTCCAGAGTGATGGCATAGTGAACCAGGACCACCAAACCCCTGAGAGGGAAGAGGACCAGGACGTGTTTCTCTAATGACTCCAAATTCATATTTCGTAATTTTTGTCTGAGAATGAGTCACTAAAGTCTACTCTGACTCTGTCCAATAAAGCTTTAGCTCTGAACAGCCCAGTATCCAGTCATTTACACCTGGGTTAAAACTGGGTTAGATTATATTAAACTATATTTCAGTTAATGTTGAAACAACAGTTGTCCTGACGTGTAAGAAATGTTCCCCTTTCAACCCAGTTTAACCTCATTTCAACCTCTTTTAACCTTAAAGTGGAAATGCTTGACTGCACATTAAGACCATCTGTTCATCTTTCTGACCTCAGTCCTTCACTCTGAGATGAATTCCTGAGGCGAGCATTTCAGAAGACCAGAACCTGAGGATTTTACGAGCGTATCGACTTTCTCCTCCTTCAGCTCGATGCTTCACGCTGAGGCAACTCTCTACGATTCTGCAGAGTTCAGGTGAGTTTAAGAGTCTCTGCGAGCTCACAAAGTGAATTTATCAGTGTGGTCAGAGAGTGACAGCCTAACCTGCTGCCGGGGGGCTTTTCTGGATAGGGGGGGGCTGTCGTAAACCTTTAACTTTTAATCCTGCAGCAAGCAACTTATCCCACTTAACAGCTGACTGACTATTGTTAAGGACATTAAGTGGACATTAGAGCAGAATAGCAGCACAGCTCTTATTTACTGTGACAGGCAGGTGAAAGGGGCTTTGAGAGGGGAGACAGTCTGTGAGGAAACAACGACAAGGTGAGGAAATCCCTCATTAAGACTCGAAACCCTCTGAAATCAGCACTTCTAACAACTATATGACTTATCTAGACCTCAGGTCTGGGGACATCTTTGAACCCTGACCTTTCTGTCTTCATGTCCGCAGGTTTTAATTTAGGTTTTAATATGTGTATATGAATGGACGGAGGAGAGTGTGTCAGGAATATAAGAACCATGTTGATGAGACAGTCTGAGTCATAGTAATGTCACAAAATATATTGACCGTCAAACATGAAAAAAGTTCATATTCATGGATTTTGAACTCTTATTATTCTTCATCTTAATTCTATAATGCTTTAGGAAATGTAAACAGGAAGTATAATGTTGCCATGGAGTCAGTCAGTTCTGCTGAATGAGCTGTCAGCAGCTCCTGTCTGCAGTGTACCCATGGATGTACAGACAACTATCACTGGATTACTGTGATACTGAAGAAAAGGAGGAAAAAGAACAGGAGGATTCTCAGGGAACTTCTGCAGCTAGAAGCAGCGTCTTTTTCGGATTTATGGACATTTTAATCTCCTCCATCAGCTGTGCAGCTCCACCTGCTACTTCCTGTAGTTGTTACACCTGCATGCACCTGTGCCTCTCACCTAACAGTGTTCTACCCACAGGTAAATTTAACTTCCTTTTGCTAAGAAAAAAAAGAGTTTCCAGCACTCAGTGATGTTTTACAGTGAAGTGAACGACGTCAGAAACCCTACACTGCAAAAAAACATTAATCTTAACAAGTTACTGAGGATTAAAATATTACTTAAAAAAGGGAGAAAATCTACCCAGAAAACAATTCCTGAAAAGAGCAGCGAAAACTGATGTCATTCTTTTTGTTCTGCTTTATCCCAAACATGACAGCTGAATTACCCATCAGGCCTTGCTCACTAAAGGGATAGCAGACTGGATTTATCAGACTCTGATGAACCTTCACACCTGCTGTTTCAGAGCTCTCTGGGTGACCGTGAACTTCAGGGCTTAACAAGCCTTAAAAGTTCAAAAAACATCAGAGAAGCACAAAGAACTACCATGTAATCCTTCAACTGAAGTGAAAACATGAAAATCACTAAAAACTGAAGCATCCAAAGTGTCGTCTGTGAGGCCTCCGACTTACAGAAACTACAGAGCTACAAATCAAGGGTGAATACAGCTACAAAAGCTTCCAGAACTATAGTGTTTTTTAGTCTGACAAGAACCAAAATGCCTTTGAACATCCGGCCGATGAGCTACAAATGAGAAAAGTTCGTCACACTTACCGCTCCAGGTCCTTCTGTGGCCTGAGAACAGAAACAAAACATCACATAAATATATCAAATCCAACCACAGTGAAGCCTCCTATTATCTACTCTACTTGCTGTGTAAGTTTAAAATGTAAATTTAAACATCTTAATTGTCTCTTTGTAGCTTCACATCAACAAAATCTCAGCTTCTAACTCGATTTCTGTCACAGATAAAAGAAACACAGCGCTGATATCTTCAAACTCTTTTAAGGATAAATATTTGGCCATATATTATTGGGACTGTACTTGTAACAAACTTTACCTGAATTCGACGACGTAGACGTTCTTGAAGCCTGGCAACCTCTCAAAGGCCTCTTCAATCTGGAAGTTAAAAAGAGGAAAGAAACGTCAGATTGTAATTTGTTTCTGTGAAGCACCAAACCAGCTGAAGCAGCAGAGGAGAGAGCTGGAGCAACTGCAATTGGTTTAATTAGCACTGAAAGTACATTCAGTAAGACATGACTATGATACATTTATTCAGTTGTTGAAATCTGCTGCTGAAGCCTTTCATTTGGAATAAAAATCAACCTTTTTGGCTCTCAGTGGCCCGCGGATGCACTCTACTCTTTTTCTCTGCTACAGTCAAACTCCTGCTGTTTCTATTAGCCCTGTTATCCACTTCATATTCCCTCATTAATGACCCTGACCCCGACATTCAAACCATAAACTGGCTTCCCGCGTCACTAACAGTGGATTGGAGCCTGAAAAACTCCCAGCGGTACGGGAATACACCAGCACTCTTTGCTTTCCTGGCACAGCTTGTTTTTCCACCAACTCAAAGTGAGTCACTGCTCGTATTCTGTATGTTGTCTGAAGTTTTCCAGCTCTGTTTCTGCCTCACCGGGTCATATAGCCGATCGCTGGCAGGGCCCAGGAAACTGAGCTTTAAAGCGTGAAGATCCTTAATGTGTGAAAAACAGGCGAGGCCTTTAAACCAGAGCCAAACTCCTGAGTCTGCAGTTCGTAGGAAACCACAAGCAAGTCAGTTTGGTAATGAGTGTGCATCCTGGACGTCAGAGAGAGGAGTCAAAGAGGAGAAATGACAGGAAGGAGTAAAGAAAAGAAGGAGATATACCAACCACAGCTCACTGCATCATCTTTTTGAAGACAACAATGTGGTCAATACTGAAAAATAATAAGAATCTTGTGTCTCTCCTGTAGATGCTCTGGTGCTTGATGCTAACGTAGCTATGTTGAGAAAGACTGGTATTATTATTATAGTAGACTAGTAGTATTGAGTTATACTATTGTACATTAACATTTAAGATCAGTTTTTATGTTTCACTTTAGAAAGGCTTCTAGATTTTATTTTCTAACTGTTGAAATGTTGCTACTCATTCGTCCATTTTCCATATTTCAACAAAACATATGTTTATGTTAACTTGAAGCCTCACTCAACATAGAGTAGGCTAAAATATAAGCATGCAGCATGAGAGCCAATAATCTACCTTACACACAGACATGATAATAGTGTTTCTCATTGATCATCTAAGTTGACAGTTTTCATGTGCTGCGGGTGAATTGTGTTTTTTTGGCATATCATAATAAAACTATATCAAAACTATATCTCCATTAAGTTAAAATATTCAATAAATAGAGCTGCTAGCATGGCTTAAAATATCAACTTAAAGCTTTGACCTGATTCTCAAAACATTAAAAAATGAATGTATTCCCTTAAAACCATCAATACGTTTACACCACACCATTCATCAACATTTACTGTACTTAAACATAGAAAACTGCTCTGGTCATCGTCACATTCATAAAGCAGAGAACTTGTAAAAATCATCTCACCCTGCGTGTGAAGTGTTTGGCCAACTGCTGGTAGTGGAAGCTGCTTGGATCTCTCAGAGCATCGTTGTAGGTTTCTCCTCTCAGCTTGATGCTCAGCTCCACCACCTGGTCCTTCATGGGCCTCGGGGGGCGTAGCAAGGGGTCATCTATCTCGTTACCAATCTGAATGTGCAGGAATATACAGATATAAGTTTGGTATTGGTATATCTTATCTTACCTTATGAAAATTGTTGGTCAATACCCAGGCAATCTACAACTAATCCATATTTACTTACAGAGTTCTCGTCCTCCAACCCAAAGTCGTTGTTTCCGAGTAAGTTGTCATCTACGTCATAAGGCCTCTCTGTTAAATAGGGGAAGTTGCCGTTGTTGTACTCCACTACGTACTTGGTCGTAACCTCCAAAGAGGCACCTGGGGTGGCCTCCTCAGTGGCATCTACTGCAGTACCTTGCGTACTCTCTGCAGTGACTTCTACAACACTTTCTGGGGTGATTTCATCAAGGGACTCTGATGTGACTTCTACTGGAGCCTCCGTCATGATTTCCTCTGCATCTTCTATTGTAACATCTGGGGAGATACCCTCAACTACCTCTGTGACAAGCTGGATGCTGTCATCACTTGGGATGCCTTCTTCTTCAGGTGCAACCTCAAGGACAGGCTCATCAGGAAACTCTTGGGTGACCTCCTCAGCTTTAGTGGTTCCTCCCTCTGTGGTAGTCCCTGGATGGGCATGAGTCACAACTTCTGGAGATGTTTCACTTGGAGCCTCTGGGACAATATCTTTCTCAACTTCAGGGAAGGATTCAGATTCTGGAACCTCACTTGCAGGCTCAACCACCTGTGTAGTACTCTTCTTGGTGGTTTCTGGTGGTACTTCTACCTCAGAGTCTCCTGGAAGTTTCACTGTTACCTCTGGTTCAGGTGTGTCCTCCACTTCAGTCCCAGGCAATAAACTCTCTGTATCTTCAGGAACAACAACAATAACTGGAGTGATATCTTCATCAGACTCTGGAGGGGTTTCATCAAGAGTCTCTGGGACGACTTCCTCTGCAACTTCTAGTTTAGATCCTTCTGCTTCTGGTTCGGCAACACCAACTTCTTCCTTAGGTATCTCCTCTGAGGCCTCAGAACTTGCTTCTTTTCTATCCTCCACTGGTTCCTCTATGGCTTCTTCTTGGGTTTTATCTACAGATGTTATGGCAAGATCTGTTTTATCCTCATCAGTTACTACTTCAGGTTCTGTTTCTTGTACAGTTCCTCCTGTAGGTTCCTTCTCTTCTGCAACTTCTTCTACAAATTCTGCTTCTTGTGCTGGTTCTCTGGTGGGTTCTGTCTCTTCTGGAATTTCTTCAACAAGTTCTGTTTCTTGTGATGGTTCTCCCGTGGGTTCTACTGACTCTTCTGCAATTTCTTCTATGAGTTCTGCTTCTTGTGCTGGTTCTTCCGTGTGTTCCGTCTCTTCTGGAATTGTGTCTACAAGTTCTGTTTCTTGTGCTAGTTCTCCCGTGGGTTCTGCTGACTCTTCTGCAATTTTGTCTACAAGTTCTACTTCTTGTGCTGGTTCTTCTGTGAGTTCTGTTTCGACTGCAGTTTCTTCTACAGGTTCCACTTGTGGTGCTGGTACTTCTGTAGGTTCTGTCTGTTCTGCAGTTTCTTCTACAGGTTCCACTTGTGGTGCTGGTACTTCTGTAGGTTCTGTCTGTTCTGCAGTTTCTTCTACAGGTTCCACTTCTTGTGCTAGATCACTTGTGTGTTCTGTTTCTTTGGGAGTTTCTTTTACAAGTTCTGTTTCCTGTGCTGGTTCTCCTGTGAGTTCTGTCTCTTCAGCAGTTTTGTCTGCAGGTTCAGCTTCTTTTGCAGCACCCCCTGTAGGCTCTACTATTTCTGTAGTTTCTTTTTTAGGTTCTGGTTCTTGTGCAGTTTCTACTGCAAATTCTCCTTCTTGTGCAGTTTCAGTTACATCTGCTCCTTCTTTCTCTACAGGTTCTATAGGTTCAGCAGGTGTTTCTCCACCTTCAACTGGTTCTCCTGTAGCCTCAATTGTTCTCTCTGTTTCTTTTGTATTCTCATCGACAGTCTTTACTGGCCCTTCTTCAATGATGGGTGTTTCTATTGCAGCCTCAACTGGTTGTTCTTCTGCTGTGTCTGTTGTGACATGTACTGGAGCTTCTACTGAATCCTCTACGGTAACTGTTGCCTCCTCTGCTTCCTTGGGCAGATTTTCCTCTGCTGTTTCTACCATTTCCCCTTCTGCCACAGTGACATCTTCTATTTCAACTGCCAGTTCTTCTTCTGTTGTTTCATCAAAAACAGTCTCAATTAGCTCTTTTACATCTGTCTCTGTTATCATCACCTCTGGGGATTCCACTTCAGCAGCAGCTTTGATCGACTCATCTTCAATAAGAACTGAAGCGTCTTCATGTTTGACTTCTACTTTTACCTCCTCTTCTGGCTTTTCTGTTGCCTTTACTACTATTTCTTCCTCCTCAGGCGTATCTTCCTCTGTTGCCTCCATTTCACCCACTGTAGTATTTGGTGGTGCCTCCTCAGTGACATAGGAGGTGTCTTCATCCTTGTCATCTTGTAAGATCACTATGGCAGGCTCAGAAGTAACCTCGGCCATTAGTGATGGTTTGTCTTCTGGCACTTTGCCCTTGCCAATGTCTTTACTAACTTCTACTGCTATCTGGTCTGTTCTCGTCAGAATAGAGGCCTGGGATGGAAGCTCTGTTTCTACGCCTGAGATAGATTCTTGTTCTGGAGTCACATTTATAAATATTTTAGCTTCTTCTTCTGAATCTGGATCTCTTATCAGAAATACAGTTGGTGTTGCATCTGTGCTGACTTTGGTTTCATCTTGGCTAACTACTACAACAGCCTCTGAAGGATGTTCTACAGGTGGTTTCTGTATGTCACCTTCAGGTTCTTCAAGAATTGCTGCCTCAACTAATTGAGGCGCATCTGGTACTGTTTCATTGGTTGGCTCTAGTGAATCCTCAATGGGTTCCTCTACAACCTCATCAGTCAAGGCTACATTTGGGGAGATATCCAAAGAACTGTCTGGAACGTTTCTAACTTCTGGGCCCACAATGACCTCGAAAGTTGTCTCTGGGATATGCTCCGTCGTGACTTCTGATGGAGCCTTAGCAGCAGGCTCCAGGGATACATCCTGCCCTAATTCTTCCAGAGGGACAGCTTCTGTAACAGGTATTATAGTGGGCTTTGCAGGAACCACAACAGCAGCTTCTGTGACGACCTCTGAGGGTGGCTCCTCACCTTCTGGGGTAACTTCTTGAATCCCCTGAGAATCAGGTACATCCAGATCTTCAGGAATTATCTCAAAGATCTTGTCATCTTCCACTACAGCCTCCTCTTCTGTTGTATCTGGGACAGTTTTGTCTTCCCTTACTTCCTCAACAATCCCATCAAAGGGCTTGTGGGTAAAAGAGTCAGCAACCTCTGTGGCAACCTCCACAGTATCCTCTGCAATGTTCTTAACATCTACTTCTTCAGACTCCAAGGGAACCTCAGTGTCAGTGATGAGGAAAGGTGGACTTTCTGAAATGATGGTGCCTCCAGTCTCCTGGACGTCTTCAGTCTCCTCTGGCATGGCAGCAACTGCAGCCTCAGTGGTCAAATCCACAGGAATCTCAGCCAAGGATGTTGTAGCCTCTTGAACCGACCCTTTGGTTGCAGAGAGTGGAGGGGTCCAAGCAGTGACCTCAAAGTCTGGTGGAAGGTCATCTTGTCCAGTTGCGGTTGTCTCCAATCTGATGTTGATGACATCTTCCCCTGTAAAATGACAATTTTAATTAGGATGATTGAAAGTAAATTTAAGGTTTTGCATGATGCATGATGTTGACACTACAATTTGTCTTGCTTTTTGGGATTGAAATAAATTATTCTGTTCCTTAAGGACTATGAATGTCACAGGTGAATATGTAAATAATTTAATTTTTTTGTTGTTTTTGTCTTTGGGGGAGTTGTGTCGGGGGTGGGGGTGGAAAGACCTCGTGTTTGATGTATGATGATGTAGATACTTTGAAAGGCCCAAACAAGCTGTTTAGACAGAGATGACATTTCCACCCCTGCTCAGTCCAGAGAACAGCCACCTGTAGCTGTGATCTCACTAACCCTGATACTTGTCCTGCTGTAACTCAGTCACATCTACATCTCTGCTGCTGGTCCTCTGATCAGCCTCCTTCCATTGACCAGACTGCTGCCTGTAAATAGGCTTACAGATCTATTCTGAGAGCAGAGCGTGTGATGGGAATCAGCCTCCTGCACCCACTCGCCCCCTCACATAAGACAGATTGGGGTGTAAGGTGAGGGACTGCAGCTGACAACAGACTTTTAAACTTCTACGGACATTTAGGCTTGTACAACCATAGTTTTTCATGGTCTGGGTCACCACCCATAATGGGTTCATGAAAGACTTTCAGTGGGTCACTAAGAGGTCACCAATGAGACACTATTAACCACCTGTTGTCAGATAGAGTCCCTCAATGGAATAGCTTAGCTGCTACCTTCAAGTTGTACTTTTACAGAAATGTTTCCACGATTCAAAGAGTGAGCTTCAGGTGTGTGTTTACCTGGTAGAGTCTCTGTCACTGATCCTCCAGTCTCGACGGTTGTAGTTTCAGAGCTGCAAGAGAGACAAAGAGACAGCAGAGCATTTAGACAACAACCAAAACCAGCTGACAGGCAGCAGTTTGCTGTTGGTAGATATAACCTTTAACAGCTTTCTTTGTCAAACTGTGAAATATCAAACAACACATTGGAAGGCATCACCTTGACCTCAACAAAAATGTGACTAAATAAATAATCAATTAACCAAGAAAATAATTCTTAAAATTAATTGATAATGAAAATAATAATTCATTGCAGCCCCTATGAAGTGTTCTTATTAACTTCTTATGCTAAATAAAACATTTAAAACCCCATTCGATTATGTAAAAAATGCATCGACAGAAAACTGAAAACAGGGCTGTTTTTCTTAATTCATGAAAAGTTTTAAATAGTTTTTACAGGACAGCAGCGATGATTAATCAATTATAAAAATAATGTTATTAAAAGTAAAAGAGTCAAAATTTCGGACAGGATCCTTGTTGTGAACAGAAACATAATAAAATGAGCTTCTGTACTGCTAAGCACAAGCTGATTGTAGATTGTAGAACTATTTTTAAAGGGGAGTTTTCACCTATTTTAAGATTTATTTTGTGTTCTTGCGGCACAGTTCAGTTACTGTTTCACATCTCGAAACTAAAAAAATCTCAGCCAAGAAGGTTTATATTATAGGATTTCCAACATTTAGAAAGAATTTGGGTGCAGGAACTCACACAGAAACTGAGTCAACAAACTTTGAGCCATGTTCACTGTCAGTGACAAAACATCTGTGAATCCTTAAAATAGCTGGCATTCCCCTTTAAATTCATTAAAACGCAGCCATCGCAATGCAGCTGGGCCAAGGCATTTTTACAGTGAGAATTAACAAAAACCACACGACTGTAAAAAGTGCAACAGGCCAAACAAAGCAAAGACAACAAACAAGCATCTCGTACACAAATAAAGTGGCAAAACCCAACAAACAACAAGTCATCTGGCTGAGCGTGAAGCAAGCGGCAAAGCACTTCTGAGAGTTTTCTGTTTCTGGGTCATTAAAACTCTTCAAGTCAAGTTTCCCCCTAGTTTTTATTTGTCTAATGCAGTTTAAATACATGTACTTACAAGAAAAATACATATTTAAGATGTTTGTCTTACTGTCAGTAAGAAGGTTGGGTGTCTCTATACAACCAGCTTTTAAAAAAAGGCAATGTGCCAAAATCTTTAAAAAACAAATGAAGGTTGTATGTTTCTTCTTATTTATCTTATAAATATACACATTTATATGTAATGTATTTGTATTACTGTTGAAAAAACTGCTATTGTTGCTGTATTCTTTAAAGTATATACAGTCTGTGACACATTGCACTGACATGTTGACATATACTGTACTTATATGTAATTTACATATATAGTCATATATCAGGCCTACCTGCATGGAGGAGGGCCTGAGGTGATGGCCACACTGCAGCAGGTGATGAAACACAGCACAGGTGTCAATACACAACCACAGAGACTGTCAGTCTATACTTTTCACTTACAACGGCACAGTTGTTACCGCAAAAATGTTTAACAAGTCACTTAGTTTGGCGTCTCTGAGTCGTGTTCTCCTTAAAACATGTGAAACAGTCATTTAAAAAGAGCATGAGAATATTTACCTGAAGCAGAACAACCTGTTACAAGACTTTTAGATTATCTGACGGCATACAATAATAACTTTATTTTAAATGCCTTCAAAGGTGTCCAAGTAATAATAATGAACTGTACAATTAAACTTAAAATACTTTAAACAAACTGATTTGGACTATTCTCTTTTGTTATTGAGGAAGGAGACTATTGAGGTGTAAAACATCAAAAGCACTGAAAAGCTGCACTCAATAGGTAAAACACAGCACTAATCAAAAGTTAAAGGTCAGAACTTAAGAAAACAGGAGAACTTGTATTAAATATTTTTAGAAACCTTTTTCTAGATATTGTCTCAGCTCACTGGCAGAATCTGTTTTCACGCATTTAAAAAAGAGATGATTCAGAGACTCGACACGTCACTAAATGACTGTTAAATCCATAGTTTTTTGCATTTCTTTAGTAAATTCATGAACACCGGTACACCGGTTTCATCGGCAAGCACAAGAACATGTGGCTTGCCGATGAAACACAGAGCTGTAAACTGACCTGTTGGTCGTAGCAGCCGTGGAAACTCTCTGAAAGAAAGAAACACATCGTCAGCAAAGAAGAGTCTCACAGTTTATAACTAACATACACAAGCATTTTGCACAATGTTAGATTATTTATAAGGTCTAAGGCTTTGTAATGCAGGTACCACATTTCATTACAATTCCCCCTCCCCTACTACACCTTATCCATCTTATGTTATAGATTGTTGTCAAACCAGAGGAGACAAACATTGGTGGTTGAAATCATGCAGACGTACACAAGACATTGGAATAAAAACAAAACAATGGCGTACTCACACTCCTGATGAGGGTGATGTGCTCTTCTGATTGGCTGAAGAAGCTGCCGATGTCCATGACGCTGACGGAGCCGTCCATGCAGCGACTGACCCAGTCGTGGTACTCGTCCCACTCCGGCAGCCGGTCCCAGAAGATCTTAAAGGCTTCCCACACCGTCTCCTGACACACTGAAACACACATAAACATGTCACATAACAAAGACAAAACATGAGGACCAGATTTTAGGGGCCCATAACAGAGGAGGGTCCCTGTAATGTGGTGAGTTGACAGGTTTGGGCTCCTCACAAAGTAATACAAACATTTCAAATCTGCCCTCAAATCCAGTTCTCTTCAAATAAGTGTGTTTACATACACATTAATATCCCCTTAAAAATAAACTCCACTAGATTTTAATAATCACATAGATTCTTGTTGGCATATGATGTTAATAAACTTGTGTGTAAAAACAGCTTTCAGTGCTCAGAATTAGCTTGTATTTGTCTGTTTGGATGTTTTCACAGAGCAGACCTCACTGTGCCATACAAACTGAAATGGAAAGTCCTACTTTGGGTCCCAAATTAAACAAACAGCTAAATTTAGACCATGATGGCAACAAAATGTCAGTACACATCAGCTGTTTGGTGACTGTGGTGATCAACATCACAAAGAAAAGGTCATTTAAGGTGGAAAATGCTTAAACTGATGATTATCTGATAGCATAACGACCGTTTGAGACTAAAGACTGTCATGCCTCTGTGATATAGGGCTGAAACTACCGGTTATTTTCATTATCAATTTGTTTGCAGATTATTCTCTCACTTGATCAATTCATTATTTGGTCTATAAAATGTCAGAAACTTGTGAATAATGCCACTTTTCCACAAAGTCCAGGTTAACCAATCAACAACCCAAAACCCAAAGACATTCAGCTTACTATAGAAAAAACAAAACAAAAGCTTGAATGTGAGGCTAAATGACTTGTTAAGAAGGTTGTGTTTTTTCAGTGCATCTGGCTCTGCATGACCTCTGCATGACCTCTGACCTCTCTGAGATCGGCTGCCTTTAATGACAGCAGATGTGGAGTTTAAGCTTGTAAATCAGTTTGGATAAGAGCTTCAGTGAAACACCTAAATTGTTAAAGGGAAAAACGTGAGGAAAAGGGGATTTCTGCACATCTGAAATAGTCTTCAAGGGAATCCAAAACCGGGAAACACGAACGTACCTCTGAGGTGGAAGTAGCTGAGGTGGTTGGTGATGGCCTGGTCAAATGTCTCCTGAGAGCAAAGTTTGACTCCGCTGGGAAACAAGATATTCCTTTTTCTTCGAGTCAGAGTACGGTGTTGTCTGTATAAAAGCTGATCTGAGTCCACCACCGGCTCGCCCAAGTATCCGCCATGCTCCTCCGAATCCACCTTCCAGTCACGAGTGGCGCCTGTAGGCGTTCAAAATTCAGTAAACTCTGAGAGACATTCAGCGAAAGCAGCAGTCAAAAGTAAAGTACATTTACCTGATAATATTTCTGAACTTTGGCTTAATGTAGTTCAGGACTTCTACTTGTAATTGAGTATCTTACATGAATGTATTGGTACTTTTACTTGTGTGAAGGATCTGAATGCTTCTTCCACCACTGTGTGAAAGCATACTGTTAATAATGATATAAAAACATCCAAACCTGTTTCCATGTAGATGTATCCTGACAGCAGCACGACCCCGAGCGCCCACAGCGCCAACCTCCCACACTTTCCTGCCATTTCTCAAAAAATATCAACCTCCAGCCTCGGACTCGCTGCTTCTTATTTCCACCTCCTCAGCTCATCAGCGGCTGCCTTCTCACAGTCGTCCATCCACCAGATCGCATGGCATTTGTCAAAGTAAAAAAAGGAAATAGAGTAGATGGATATTCTCCAGAGCTCGGGACGGTCCTGACGTGGCGTCGCCGGGCTGCTCGTTGCTCTCTCAGGTGAGCAGATGGGACTTTGCTGCTGGGGAGATTTTTTTCTCTTTGTCTAATCCTATTTGTTAAGCTGCTGGAGTGGATGACTGTCAGAGCCACGGTGCACCGGGTCAGTCTTGCTTAAAGGAAATCAAACAGGCAGAAATACCAACACTCAGGGTGCAGGTTCATACATCAGTTTAACTAAATTAAAACTCAAAATGAATATAAGAGGCTTCAGGTATGACCTGGGCACAGCTCCACAATGCTTAATTTCCCATGATTCACCAGTGTAAGTGACGCTTTTAACAAGGTCCAGTCCAAAAAATTGGTAAAACTGATGCAAGCTCCAGAGGAACAAAAAGAAAAATAAATCAAACTATGAACCTTAATACAACAAAACGATTCCACAGAAGCCTGTTCATGACTATGTTTTTAAAGAGTTAGTCTTGACATTTATCCACATACCATGTGTATGTTTGACCAGAGTACTACAAAAGAGCTGAAAAAGATGTAGGTATACCTTAAGGTGCACCTAATAAACTGGTATCTCAATGTACAAAATGTAATTAAAAAGCCTAGTCAAGTCCATTTTACTTACACAGGCCAAAATCACAAATTTCTGAGGACTTTGAGGACTGTAAAACATACAACACCCTCTAAACCAAGACCCTCGATTTGGAGAAAGACAAGAAGTGGAATAGAAATGTAGTCTCAAGAAAATAAACACAAGACATGTTTGAGGTTGTAATTATAACCAGCGAGCCCAGTTAGAGTAATATTTGTTGGGAATGGGATCCAGCCGGAATTCAGCCGCAAATAAACCGGGATCTCTGTCAGAGTCAATGAGTTGCTCTTCAGCCAGGAATCAGCCAGGTGGTCGTTACGGCCAACTGATCACAGTGGATTACCTGAACATGATGCAAGGTCACATTAGGCATTAAAAGGTCAAAGGTGATGGTGGAGCAACCTGCCTCGAACCCCCGTTCTTTACCACGTTGGACTCCTGCTTGTTTTCACTAAATCAGTTTAAACTTTGATAATAATCCAACTAAGGCTGGTTTGAAGGAGTTTAGGTGAATAATAATCACACACACAGAGTTCAGGAATGTGACAGTATTTTTCATTTGTTGTATTTGTTATTGAACTTTTAACTTTCACCAAAACATCAACTTTTCATGAGTTAATAGTTAATAATTTCTTCATAGAACAGCAACAATACATTTTAAAAGATAACTTGTATGTTTAAATGTTTGGTGTGTTTGTAATAAGTCACTGTGATATCACGTAATATATCTTCTCATATTAGCACTTTGCTCATCACAACAGATAATGAAATTAGAAACTAAACAGCTTCACTCCGTCTGTTTTCTATAATTAGACTCGTCCAGACTGTGACCCCCCCGCTGCATCACCAAGGTCAACAATGGCAGACATCTTTTATTGGATAATAGGATTAACTTGGAAGGAGAGGAGACGAAGGAAAGCGTGAAACAAAAAACACTAAAATTCTTATTCTGCAATCGTCTAAAAGTCGCTAGTAAAGTATTTTGACAAATACTGCCGTTGCTTGTGTAATTAAAATTGTTTTACAGTATTTTTACATACTGCAGTCCTTGCCAGACAGAGAGGGTTTTATTTTGGAGTCGGCCTCCAGCAGAGAATCAGGATCAGTTTTCCATCTTCAGGACTCTTCAGGATTGTTTTTGGGAAGTGGGATGGAGGCTTCATGAAGCCACTAAATCTGTCTAATCTTAACCTCCCATCGCTCAGATTAGCCAAATCTACAGCCGCTGGGGCAAAACATGATCTCATCACCGTCTACTACCACACCAGGGCAGAACAAAGCCAGACCAGGACAGACCAGGGCCACAGGAGGGCCAGACCAGAGCCAGACCAGCACCAGATGAGGGCCAGACTAGGGCCATATGAGGGCCACATGAGGGCCAGACCAGGGCCACATGAGGATCAGACCAGGGACAGACCAAGGCCAGATGAGGGGAGAGTTCATAGTAAAATGTACAATTTCATATATTTGCTGCTCAGTGAGCAGGATTTTAAGCTGGAAGCCGCTAACAGAACAGCAAAACTTGCAGTTTAAGCCAATTAAAACATATTCTTTGAATTAGCAGTTATCTGCTCACCATGACGAGTGTTGTGCTTGTTTTGTCTCTAAACATTCAAGACCTCCGTCAGCCTCGTACCCCTCCAGTCTTATCCAGTTAATGAGCTATAAGCTGATTGGTCCTCAGCGGGGGGGGTGCTCAGCTAAACCCCCATGATTACCAAACCAGCCCCCCCCCCCCCACACACACCCTGATAGTAACCCAGTGACCTCTGACCTCAGCTTACACAAACACTAAGGACAGACTCTCCTCACTGACACATCAACTAACGATTAATTATTTAATTCATTAACTCATTATCACCTCCACTACTACTATCAGTACTACAGTATTACTAACATACACACATACATACATACATATATATACATATACATACATATA